>JAOEHY010017702.1:42880-63129 GCA_025447955.1 Psilopsiagon aurifrons
CAGGCTGAAAGTCAAAACCACAGCACTGCACCAGCTACTAAGAAGGAGAAAAATGACTGCTACTGCTGAACCCAGGAGACCCTAGCACCAGGATATTAAGTAAAAGTTTTAACCAGAACAGGCCTAATGCACCTCTGCATATCAGATATTTCTTGAGGAGGAAGGAGACTGGAGAAGAGAAGCTGCTCCCTAACAGTATTCACTCTGCACAGAGAGAAGATATTTTAATGGTTTAGTACAAATGCATCAGTTCTTTGCAGGATGTTGAAACTGACCAGCTAACCCTGTGATCAGCATATCACAACTGACTGATGTGTTAGTAGTATCAGCCTGTTGTCAGTGATAAGCTTTTATTGTTTATGGCTGTCGCTTTCGCTGGAGATTAGATATGAAACCCACTAAATTTGCAGTATTATTATTTTCCTGTAGACATCGGCTTTGTAATGTGCCTTGGACAAAAAATATTATTACATTGAAGCAAATGGTTCATGTACACCTCCCATATGGCCTAGATTGCTTCAGTTTCTACACATTAATTTGTTTACCTTCTACTAGAAAGTTTACTTTCAGGGTAGTAAGTGTTA
Organism: Psilopsiagon aurifrons; assembly: GCA_025447955.1. Lineage (NCBI taxonomy): Eukaryota > Metazoa > Chordata > Aves > Psittaciformes > Psittacidae > Psilopsiagon > Psilopsiagon aurifrons. The sequence continues at coordinate 43,465 of JAOEHY010017702.1, forward strand.
TATCATCTTATCAGGGAATCCTATTCAAGAAGGCATGCAATTTCCTCATCTTCAGAGAAGCAGAAAACTTTAAAGACATGATGAGGTAAAAAAGAGAGTATCTGGCAAAAAGTCCCATGCTCCCATCACAGACTGACCCTTCACATTGCTGATTTAAATGTCATGCTGCTTTTCATATTGGATTAGTTTTTCAACTTCTTTTTGTCTTTGAGTTTAGCTTCTGGGATTATGCAATTTATAGGTCAGTGTTCCGCTTTTCTGTTTCTAGTCTTGTGTTGCTAACTTTGCCCAAGCCTGTAAAACTGGATGACCATCTTGCTCTGACAAATTTGCTCAGGGTCAGCAGGGTAAAAAGTCTGACAGAGGAATTATAAAGAAAATATTGTGCATGAAGATGTGGACAGAGCTTGTCCTCAAGTACAGCTAAATCATTTCTAGGGCTCAGTCCTTGTTTACAGCATAGCTACTACTGTTTGTGCTTTGGGAAAGGAAGTGGAGGAATTTGAATATGCTGCACAGAAAACACACTTGTTTGCCATGGCACCTGATAGACCCCCTCATCACACAAATGTCTAAGTGTAACAGATAGTTTTTTCTCTGAGAGTCAGATTGGAAATGCTTGGCAGAAAAATAAAGGAATGGATGCTTTCTAAAAATAGTCTCTGTTTTTTTCTGTGACAAAGATTTATGTGTACCCAAATTAATAACAATATGCTTCACATTTCCTGGTCTGACTGCTATGTGTATTTCATCAATTGATATCTTTATTCATAGGATGCAGAAAACAAAAGTGCAAGCATAGCAGTTTTCTGAGGGTGAAAATTTGTGCTTTGTACAAAGAACTGGGAGAGCTGAGGAATAGGAAGAAGGATGCCGTGTGCCAACTGTCTTACCCCTAAAGTGAGGCATGAACACTTATGCCTGTCTTTAATGCGAAGACTGGTGACATATTAGCCATGCATGAATTGGAGAAGAAAGGTTATTTTGTGGAATAGGAGGTAAGACAGTATTCAAAAATCTCCCATGCTCAACCCTTGACAGGTTTCCTGTGTGATACTGGCTGTGTCACTTCAGAAAAGACTCATCACTGCTGCCTTTAGCCACGTAAACGCCCTTTCCTTTAAATTGCCTAAAAGGGAGAGATACAGGCGTGTCCAATATTCAATTCATTCCACTGATCTGAGACATCTCCTAAAGTCTGGCTGATCTGCTCAGCAGACAATCCAGCAGCTGCAGCCTCACATCCAGCTAACCCCCACTGTGATCTGCCTGTGCTGGGAGGGCAGCTGGCTAGCTCTCCATCCTGCCTGGGACTGGAGTGTCTGCTGAGTCTGTCAGCTCCTCAGAACAAACTCTTATCTCTCACAACATGTGGATATGGCACCAGGTATAACAGGGCCCTCGATGTCTTGTGAGACTGCTAAGCAATTCTGCAATAATAAGTGAGTAATAGCAGCAGAGAGCTGCTTCAGGCTTGGTAAACTTCAAATTTTATAGCAGGAGATATTTCAGTTCAAAGAACTACTGAGTATGAATAACCGCCCTAACAGAGCATCCTCTATTGTTTGGTGTCTCAAATTCTGTCATTTAGAAATCCAGTTACAATAAAACCAGGAAAACTGATCCCACTGAGTAAAATACACATTGCTTTCTGCCATTTTTTACCTTTCATGGTTGGAAGCCCACTGTGATATGACAAGGTGAAGTTTTCCAGAGTTCTGTTACACGTTCTGTTATGATTCTGTTATCAATGGTTTCTCCATTGATCCTCATGTCATCCAGAAAAGCACACCAGGAGTAGATTGTGCCTGAGCACATCCAGAGGGCTTTCATGGCCTGCTCAATCACACTGGAAAGTCCCACAGTAGTGGCTTAAATAAACGGAAATTTATCTTTATATTTAACCACTTCTCCTGATTCCAGTCTCCCCCCTCCCTCATAATGCTAAGCACCACAGTTTTTTAAGACAGGAAAAGGCTGTTTTGAGGCAAGAGCTGTTCCTGCAATCTTGTCTGACCTGCAGCACCCTGTCTGAGGGAAGGAAGCCAGTGGAGGCTGCCATGTGTCAGCTGTGTCCTGATACCTATAACCACACACAGATTCCCAGCTCGTCACAAGAGCTCAGGAAAACCTGCTCACAGCAAACACCAGGATGGTGGCTTCAGCAAAGGCATGCTTCTTGGCAGCTGGAGTGGGAGGTGAGCACTGGAATAGCAGCGGTGGTGAAGGCTCAGCCGGCAAGCAGAGGGGACAGACCACCCCTGCTTGTGAGAACTGCCCTGAGGATATTGTGTGATCTTCAGAGCACAGCCCCAGCCTCAGCCCAGTTTTCTTGTGCATCCCGGGACAACGTTCACATGCCATATTTCCTCACCTGAAAACCAGGATGACATCATTTTCTTTCTTCCTTCCCTGCTTGTTTTCTCTGACTGCCTTGGGGGCCTGTCCCCCTGCCCTCTGTATGCACAGCATTGCTGGGGACACTGCTGAAATGGAAAGTTACAGTTCATTACAGCTTCAGTGCTTTAACCTGACTGGTCCGCACTTCCTAGGATCAAACTCAACAAAAGCCTGTATTTTACTATTTCTATTTCCAGCACAGACTGATGTGATGTGAGCGTAGCTCTCTTTCAGATCTGACACATTATGAGCAGGGCAACTCTGGGAAGGCTCAGCCTAATTCCTCACAGGCTCTCCTCTTGGGGAGATCATGACAGTGTAGTTAGGCTCTAGCTGTATTAATAGTACTCGTATCTTAGTAAATTCAAGACACTGGAGCAGTGGTAGGTTTTCAGATCAGGCTACTCCAGGAGCATACTGAGGGGAAATTTGCTCTGCTTGTCTATGCCTCTACATGCTTAATTCTTGTTAGGGATGTCTGCTTTTCACAGGCAAAACTGAGGCACACAAATTGGGATGCAAAGAAAGAAATGTTTGCCCCTATCACAGAGAAAGATTTCTGACCCAAACCATTCGTTTTGCACTGCCCTTGACAGTTTCAATCTCTTCTCATGTAAGTTGGCACTTGCCCCATTTTTTCCTGCCTCCATTCTTGGAGAAATTAAATTTTGCAGATATGAAAGACACACATTGAGAATGAATGCACGTTTCATTTACTCTAATTATGTGTAGTGAAAAGTTTCCATTTCAACAAACCTCACTGATATTCTGCTGTGAACTTCACTGGGGTAAAAAAAAAAATTAAAGAACACTAAAAGAGATTTTACCAGTCAATCAACTTTAACTAAAAAAAAGCTTTTGTGGATTTAAGAATATTTCATTACTCCCTTTAATTTCCTTCCCTTCTCTGTATGACTGCTGCCATGACAAAACAACTCCCTGGATCACTCTGAGATTCTGAGATGGTTGTGGTACCCTAGCACTCTGATATGAGAGCATGTGTTATCTTATGGATTAATTCCAAGTAGCAGGATATAACGTGTCAATATTGCACAGGGCTTTCTGTTGTATGTGACCAGGCATGCTCTTAAGCCTCTGCAAGAAATACATATTTATCTCACAGATGTGGTTAAATCTTTCAATATTTCATGACCCCTGTTACTAATGCACTTAGACTCTACATGATCTTTACAAACAGTGTTCACAAAACTTAAATATATAGGGATTTAATAGATCTGAGAGCAAGCTCAAGGATCATAATGTGAAACACTGAATAATTTATTGGAAAATGCAGAAAACCTCAAAGTGAAAAAGAGACAAGGGTATTTTTTACTTACAAACCCTATGAATATTGTTCTGTCTGAGGGGGAAACTTAAATTCTGCCGAGGTTTTTTTTATCACTGTCAATAAAGCGTAAATTAAAAACAATAGATGTATATTTTCATAAGTGTTAGTATCCTTGCTTCATTCTCAAACAACAGGAAAAGTCTGAACTAAGCCTACTGCGGTAATTGGCTGTGCAATGACAAATATAGTGTTATCATGAAAAATACCACAGTGAATCACTTTCTGCTTTCCCGGATATGAAAAATGCTTGTTATGCTTGAGTTAAGGGTTTTAATATGTATCAGTGGCTTAAGGAGGATAAACACTAATAGCATTTTATTGTTTAATAGTCTAAACATCAGGCATACAAAATACACAAGAAAACATTGTAATCACTGTAAAATACAGTCAGAGAGAATAATGCAATCACTTGAACTTGGTTGCTGTATATATGACCATTGTCCTCTGAAATTTTTAACCTGTAGTCCTGATTAAGAAACTGGACAAAACTTCCCTTAAAGTATATGAGTAAGACATGTCCCTGAATTGTGCAAATACAAATCTGAGATGTCTGGGAAACATCCATATTATCCATAGGTGTTAATCTTCATACTTTGAAATGTGGTATGTTGTAAACGTCCTCTTTCTGTGCAGCACAGGCTCAAGACAGCCTCTCAGCATGCCCTGACCCAACAATAAGTTCACACTGTCTTCACCTTTCTTGCAACAAACTGAACTCCATGGTGTGTTCTTCCATGCTGCAGTTGAATACTTTCATCTGCCTTCCCTAACAAGTTCAGGACATTTCTTGGGCAGGAGTCAGTCTATGTGACATGTGCCTACATTCTCATGATGCTGATGTTTATGCCAGCTGCATCAACTAAGAATAATTTTTAATTCCTTTTTGGTTTCATTTGTTTTTCTTATTTTCTGCAAGAGGGTAATGACTGATCCCTTCAAACTCCAGTACCCCAATATTAGTGAAGTTGTGCTGATACATGAATCAAGGTTTCCCCTGAGAACCAGCTTCAGACCTGAACTTGTTTGTTTCCATTCCATTCACAAAGGAATACAGGTTGCCTGAACTGCCTATAGCGCTAGCTCTTATCCCACCAAGCCCCTAACTCCCAGGGGCAACAGGACAGGCTTTGCTGAAGATTTCACAGATCTACATTGCAAAATCCAAAGCAAAACCCTTGCAAACTCAGTGACAACGAGTTTATATACTTTTCAAGGGGTGACCACTATCTAGTCTTGCCCTCAAATCAGAGTTGTTTCTCAGCCATTCCCTTCTGATACTATTAGCAAAGTGGGTCCAATAAAATTTGGTGGATTGAAGATACTTTAAGGGTTTAGGGGCAAGTTTGATAATGTATCATTTCAGACATGGAAACTGGTTTTAGTAAGGTTAAGGTGTAAAGTGGGTGCCACTAGACTGATAGCCAAAGCCCTCTGAATTCAAGAAGAGCTTATCCACAACCTTCAGTGGGTTTTCGATCATGTCCTCAGTGAAAATGGGAAAGATAGCAAGGCAGAATTCTCTCATTGGGTTCATGAATGAGAAAAAAAGGGTAGAAACATGTGTGGCAGAAGGTGTAAAGGCTGAAAAAGAAGTGATACAAGATCAACTGATGGAAAAAGAGTAAGTGCAATAGGGAAAGCCATTAGGCCTAGGATGGAAAAGTGGACATGTATTTTAACGATCTCTGCACTATTTCTTTGCACCTAACAAATGAAGAACCACCCCAGTATTCTAGGTATCCCATGGGAAAGCAGATCATTTGAAGCAAGAGGAAAATAGTAGGACTGGGCAACATTGGTCAGTTAAAGTTTTCTTAAGGCCAGAAATTCAGATTAGCTCTTCCTGAAAAATTTAATGCATTCATTCATTTCCTTTCCATTGAATTACTCTTTTCATGGAAAGAAAACAAGGGGAAAAAAAATAGATGTTTTGTTTTGACATTTTCCAAATGAAATTATTCAAGTTTTTAATCTAGATTTTCTTTTTTAATTTTCCTTCCTTTCATCTCTTTTTTGGGGGGTGGGGAGGGAAGTGTATCCATTTCAAAAGTGCTGCAGCTGGAAAGAGCTGTTTCAGGTCAAGCTGAATATGCTAATGGTTTAAAAAATAAAAGAGAAATTGTTTCTCAGCAAACTTTTTTTAAAACACAAATTTGTTTTCAATTTTTTCTGAGGTTATTTTTATTTCTGTCTTTCTGAACCTGCCAACAACACTGTCAAGAAGGTTTTATATTATTAATAAGTTACAAAACTACAAAATGCTGTTGGAAGAGAGCTCCAGAGATTTTATGTGAACTCTCTGCAAGCAGTAAACAAGGATGAACAGAAATATTTACTATGACAGTGCCCCAAATTGTTTTGACTCCACAGTCAATGTAACCAGATAACACGGTTCTGATAAAGGAAAACATCCAACTTTGCTGGACCTTATGAATAGCAGCCCAAACCACTTGTTGCCCCCTACAACCCAATATTTTTACTTGGGTTTGTGTTCCTGCAAAAGGACCAAATGAGCCCCTGGGATGCATGCATTTTTTCTTTCTCAGCTAAGAAATACAATTTTATGATTACAACCATGAACAAAACTTTATATTACTGTGATCAAAGGGGAAAGCTTGCCAGCTTTGCTACATGAGAGCAGTCATCCAAGCAGTAGCTGAAGTACTGAATATGAGCAAAGAATAATTATAGCAACATGGGGTACACTGCAGTAGTAGAGGTGTGTCAGCATTTCAGTGTAAAATCTGTGGATCACATTGTGATGGCATCAGTGAAGAACTCAGCGCACTTTGTGCCTACAAAACACTCTGAATTTTTACTTCCTCAACTTCCTTAATCAGAAATTAAGAAAGGATTTCCAGATATGGACTTTTATGGTTACTTACTCTGAACTTCAATTTAGATACTTGTTCTGGAGTCTCTTAAAAACCAGAGTGCATTTCCCTTTAGCCACACATCGCTACCACTGAAAAAAGATAAATAGGATTTCTGATGGAAACAGGTTTCCTTGACCTTATGGGATGGACAAGTCCAGAAGAGGAGCGCCAGCAGGGTATATTCTGTAATTTGAAAAAGTAGTTTATCTGCAGCACATATTAGTAGCTCTAAAGTAAATCTCAGAGTTAAACCAAACCAAAACTAATAAGTAAATAGCACCATACCCCACAACCCGAAATACTGTATAGACTGAAATGAAAAAGAGGGCCTTCGAGAGGAGGGGAGAGGAAATGGTCAGCAACAAATTAACAAAAATAATTTTAAAAGATTCTTCAAAACTAGAAGGTGACATAGTAGCACAAAAATAGCTGTGCTGCGTCAACTGAAGCTGCACACATCTCAGTGTCCGGCCCCCTAAGCCTGGCTCAAAGTGAACATGCTAAATACAGGAGCAGGGCATGCAGGTGTGATGCTTTGCTCAAGTACTAGCCTCCCAGATAGCTGAGGCTGTAAGACTTCCTGAGTGAATCACACTTTCTGTTTCTGGATGAATTCTTCAACAGAGTGTGAAAACCATGGTTGGGCCTAAATAGGTTTACTAATACTATCTTGAGAATGAACAGATTCCAGTGTTACCAGTGATTTTGTATAGCAATGATGTATCTTTATACGGTTGTAAGTACAACAGAAAAACTAAAAGGAGAGAGATCTGAAAGATCAGGGGAACAACACACCCCCAAATAACAGAGGGTTTGAATTATATCCACAAGAGCCATAAAAATTCAGAGTTAAGTCTACATTTCCTTTCTTAAGTCATCCCTTTTTGCTTCAGAATTTCAGAAGTCTTTCAAAATTGATAGCTTATCTTGAAAATACTGCTTTACTCTTCTGTCAAGTAGGGTAGCACAAAACTCTGCAGAGGTTTACCCGTGCGTAGAGGTCAACTGACTTTAACATAGTTTTCCAGGGGATTTTAGTCATACCAGTAATTATCTTGTATAGACATTTGACAGTACAGCAGTGTTAGCCAGCATTCCCTCGAGAATGGCAAGGTTAAACTAAAGAGTTCTCTTTTCACTTGATGCAACTATTCTCAGTATTGAGACCTCATTCAGACTGAAGATTTAATCCCTGTCAAACCCTCATTTCCAATGGCCTATTTCAACTGAACGTAGCCCTTCTAGTCTCAGCTAGCACCACTATATCACTACTAAGGCACTGAATATTAGCAAATTAACTCTACTCTGTGCAAATGCTTCAGTTTCCAACAGACAGCTTTTCCACCTTTTCCATTGGGGTCTGATATACTTTTGAAGTAACAAAGTACTCATAATATGGAGGGGAAGACAAAATTACTGGATGCGGGGGGATCTACAAGTGAATGTACCTCTGCTGCCTGCTTTTGTGCCTGAGATGGGCTGAATCTTACCAGGTGCAGATTTAACTATTTTACAGAGCATTCTCTCTGTCTTGTTTTTTCGCTTTTTTTTTCAGAGAGCTAAGCCTGCCAGTTGTAGTTTTAAACTCAAGCTTTTCAACTGAAAGCTCTTGATGTCTCCTTAGAGTCTTAACTAAGATCCTACTGGAGATTTTATCTTGTAGAGAACTCTTGTCTGGTGGGACTTTTACTGACTGGAATTGAAGAAGGACATTCCACCAGGACATAGTTATGGTATGTGAGTTTTCATTGAAGAAATGCTCCTGGCAAATATACCAGCCCAAAATAATCCAGAATTGCATGTGGAAAGGTAGAAGAAATTTTAGTAGTCTGTATGTCAGGTAAGTTCACTTGTAAACAGCTGATAAACAGTAGAATTCTTGTGAGAGCAGAGATATCCAGTGACCAAGACCTGTATCTTTGCATCTTTGTATGGATAAAGGACTCCAATATTGAAACTTGTGTTAGAAATTGTGATTTTTTTTCTTCATTTTATTTTGAAAGTACAGAATATTATCCTTAAATGACTTCTTTCCTTAACAAGCAGAACTAGATACAACCATAAGGCTATTCAAACCAAAAAATGCAGTACAGAACAACACAGTGTTCTACAGTACCTTACTTGGGTAATCTCTTTTGTTTACCCAGGTGAGATTAGCTGCTTGCGAAAACATTTGTCTTCATTAAAATAGAGATTTAAGTACCATTATCATCAATATAGAAACAATCCATAAGCATATATTCATACAGCCATGCATAAGTTTAATGCATTTACTGGCAAATGTTTGCTCGAACTGTCCTGCTACTGTTCAAATCTGTTACTTCAGCTATCTCTGTAACAAAGTGTTGGAACGCCTTTATATCTTCCATGGTATCTCAATTACAGTGGATTAATTAGCCCACCAGAGAGTCAAAAAAAAAAAAAAAAAAAATAAAAAATAAAAAAAATTAAAGAAAGGTAAAGAAAAATATGCTACATGTTTTATTTAGTGTGCTAGCAACTACTAACCAATTAAAGGAAGACAACAACTACTCTCTAATTAGCTTACCCATATTCTTTATGGTGAATATATGAGGGAGAAGGCATGCAGGGCATGACTTGAATAAATACTTCTCACTCCTGATGTGAGAATACACTTAGGTTTTACTTGTCCATCTCTCCTAGTATAAATTTTTATCCCCATATTATTGCCTGTGGCAGTTCTAATCACCATAAGTCTTAGAAAAACATGATAGATTGTTCTTACCTCAAGAAGCTATCACTGAAATGAACTAATAGTGTTTTCTTTTTTACCCACAGAAATAAAGATTACTCTTTCACTGGATTTATAGCGTGATTATCCCAGAGAGAACAATGGCAAAATGCATGAGGTTTTACCTGTTGCAGGAAATACCCAATTAGAGACTGAGTTGAGGAGGTTTATTTGTTGGGGTTTGGGGGGTGGGGGTTGTTGTGGTTGGCTTTTTTGTTTGTTTGTTTGGATTTTTTTCTTGTTTGTTTATTTATTTAGTTTTTGTTTGTTGTTGTTTTATTTGTTTTTTCTTAACAGTGGTTTTACTTCTGGAATGCTAAGTACAGGATACCACTGATACAGAGCAGCATTTTAGGAGACTGAGAAATTAGGAGATGACAATTGTAAAAGCATTTAATTCCTTAATACATGACTAGTGGTAGGAATTTCTCAACCTATTTCGTATTAATAAACAACGTTTGCACATATTAAAGTTGAAAACATTTTCTTTTAATAATGGTTGAAACACAAAGGTAAATTTATGGTTACCTCCAAGGACTAGAAATCTTAATGGAGATTTGCACAGGGAAAGCTGTCTTCAAAGCACTGTCCGAACTCCAGGCTTCAGGACCTTAGCAGGGTTACCTGCATCATCCCCACTGAGATTACATTACCTTGTAAAACTGTTTCTGCTCCCTTTGTTCTTCTTTCCTTCTCACCCTTCTTTCCTTCTCACCCTTCTTTCCTTCTCACCCTTCTTCTGTGAGCATAAGAGTGCAGTTCTTTACATCTTAAGATGATTCCTAGCTGCAGCTGCCAAATTCAGCTTAGAAATGCAAAGTATTTCTAATATTGAAAAGATCTTAATTTTATGCTAGTGATAACTCTGCACCTAGAGAGGTGGGAGATGGAGTACTGTTTTAGATGCTTTTTAACTGACTTGAAACATGTTGTTAGTTTTCATTTGGAAGACTGTCTTTTACTTTTCTTACATATAATTTGGATGGGTAAATTAATGGAATCTGCTCTTGGATGAAGACACACGCGCACCACTTATATCTCTTGAGTGACATAGGTGCCTATCACCATGATTTTAGTAGAATGTTGAGACACCACACAAGCTTTTTACAATTTTTTTCCCCAAAGTATGCATAAAATTACACTGCAGAATTTTTTTAACTGAATTCATTTTAGCAATGTACTATTACATTGTGAGAGTGAGAACAAGAAGTGAGAGCAAGAAGAAAGAAAAGTATTGCTCCCTGACAAGAAAGAGTTTTGCCTAGGAAAATGTACCTATTTGTCAAGTATGTTTACAGAACCTGAGGACCAAACTGAGGTCTGCAGGTACAAGCCGGCACACACGTAGCTGCACTGGCATAACTGAGGACTACATTTATGAACAGGGCCTTCTTTGTACTAACATGCAATTACCAAGCCATCAGGTTGGATTTTGAACACACATATGTAATACAAACTGCTTTATGTACAAATCAGCTGTCAGAATCTAAAATTTTGTCTTCAGTTATTCCTTAACACTATAATAGACAATGATCCCTATGAAGACAGCCAGATGCACAATATCTTTCTGTAAATCTTGGCAGTGAGAAGTGAAAAGAAATCATCCTCACTGGCACTAAATTAAACAAATTAGTCCTTTCCTAGGTCTTAATCCTGCCAATACTGAAAATGATAGCCTTGATCCCTATTCTGACACAGATCTGACTGGCTTTGTGGCAATCATTTTATACCCTATTCTCACATAATTTCACATAAATTCTGTTATTCTAAATAAATAAACAGAAGAAACAAATGGCTGTCTTAACTGCCAGTCTAAGCACAATGAGTCTGATTGTTGTCACTCCTTACACTTCTGTCCTGCTCTAGTGTGTGTCCCTTAACCAGGGTGCAGTCCTTCAGGAACAGACTGCTCCAGTGTGGGTCTCTTCCATGGACACAGTCCTTAAGGAACAGACTGCTCCAGCATGGGTCTCCCCCAGGGTCACAAGTCCTTGCAGCAAACCTGCTCCAGAATGGGCTCCTCTCCCCATGGGCCAAAGGTCCTGCCAAGATCCTGCTCCAGTGTGGGCTTCCCACAGGGCCACAGCCTCCTTTGAGCATCCCCAAGGTGCAGATGGAGATCTCTCCACTGTGGACCTTCATGGGCTGCAGAGAACATTCAGTCCTTCCCAACTCTGCTTGTGAGGCATAGGTTTATTGATTGTGGCCAAGATGGTTTTTGCCTGTTGCTCCACATGCACTTGTTAGTTTCTGCTGATACCTGCTTCTCACTGATTCTGCTGTGCTGCTATTTCAGGGTGTCTCTGTACTATAATGGCTACAATCACTTTGCTGGTGTCCCTGATCCAGAAAGGTTAGACCCGGACCTCGTCCCATACAGCCACCTCTCCAGCCCTGCCTCACAAATCTGCCTGCTATGTGAGGGTCACCCTGACCCAGTCCTTGGGTTCAGCCTGCAGGAACTGGCTGAATCCCAGAAAGCTCAGATGGGGACATTGAACCCAATTGAAGCTGCTCCAAGCCATTTCCCTCCCTCCCTATCTCTGCACCACGCTTCCCTGCACTGTGCAAGCACACACAGGCTTGTAAAAGCCTGTCAGAACAACCCTTTTAATTCTCAGAGGAAAGATTTAATTAAGTTATTCTACTCTGGAATACATGCTGCTTGTAGGGCTGCTTATTTGATGACCTCATCTATGACTTATGCGTGTCAATGTTTTAGTGAAGCGTATTAACATTTCATTGAGAAAAGCATGTTAAACAAAGCAACAGGCACAGATACGGAGAATCAATTGGCTGAATGGTAGAAGGTTTATCAAAGTAATTATAAATAGGACCTTGTGTTATTGCCAGCTCTGTAGAACTGTGTAGTAGGAGCAACAACATTTGGAGATGAGCTTGTGGTAGGGTATTGAGGTGACATCTATTACTGCATAAAGTGGAATGCTGCCAAGATAAACGGACACACTATTGTTCTTAGAAAAAAGGAAAACCAGCAAAGAATAAAAGAAAATGTTTTCCTATGCAGCTCAGATATTTTCAGGTCTAGAGAATGAACAGACATAATAATACCTTCTGTTGATTGTAGATACTTTATAATTCTGCAGTTGCTTAATCAGATTTATTCTTTCTTTTTTTTTTTTTTTTTTAGAGGCAGCAAAATGTGTTGCAGGGTTTATTTACAGCTACATATTGTTTCCTTGGAACAGAGTTGTAAAAGTAGAAGGGCTAAAGGTCAGGCCCCTGAGTAGTATTTAGTAGAATTTAGGTGATAAACTTTGTGATAGCTTCTCCCTAAACCTTAATGAAAACACCTGAAAAATATAAAAATGCCTAATCCGTATTCTGATGACATCCATGGTGCAGCGGTTTGGTTTTGTTTTCACAAGAAAGAAAATAATTTTAAAATGATTTAGAGTCTGCTTAAGAGCATCTTCAGAAAACTAGCTGTTCTTGCACTGGGCAGGCTACAGTCTATTTGGTACTTGGGCCATCCTCAGAGGTAACTGCTGTACTCCTTCATCCTTCAGCACTGAGACAGTGCAGAGACTCTGCTGGTTGCTTGGGCCTTGCCATGTCCTGATCATTTCATTGTTTTATATAAAGCACAACTGCAACAAGCAGAGTTCTGTAGGCTCTGAATAGCCTTTACTTGAATGGGTTTCATAAGCATGTTTTGAAGGGTAAAACAACCTTTCAATAACACCACTCCTAAACCTTTATTTTGTGTAAGCTTTTGTGTGGATGCCAGTCCTAACCCTACAAAACAGGAATAAACTGCTCATTTGGAAGAAAGAAAAGATGCTTGCCTTTTATCAGCTCAGGTGAAAGTAGCAAAGACTACAGACATATGCTAAATTCTATTACCTGCAAAGAGAGCATTGATTTTTATTTTTTTTCTGTTTCGAACACTGTGACACCAGAAATGATGGCTTTCCATTTTATTTGTATTAATTGTGTACGCACTTTGGAAGCTGATAGGGTAAGATTGATTGTAATTGAGACATAAATTTAGCATTGAGAAATGCCATCCATTTAGCTGGACAGTTCTATGATAAAATACATTTCCAAAGCACAGATTGCAGGCAGAGAGTCTGAGATAACAAATGATAAATGATTCATACTTACAGCTACAGAGACAATTCTCAATAAGAAGTGGGTAACTGCAAAAAGCTGCCATAAGTTATATTCCCTTGATTTTGTACCACGTGAAATTTGTTTTATCAAAATACTCTTTATCACGTTATTCCTTTTATTCGATAAAAATGCTTAGAAGATGCATTTTGAAATCTTGAATTTTGGATATTCTATCGCTGCATGATGTGCCATTGACCCTCTGCTCTGTAAGAAAATACTTTTGCATTAATCTGATTAAGTCAGACTCTTTGTATACACATGAAAAGGCAAGCTTGTGAATTCTCAAATATGTATCTACTGTAGACTGCTGTGATGCCATCAAAATCAATAGAGTTTTAACAGTTTACACCAGACAGGAATTTGCTTGAAAGTATGTATAAAGCTATCTGGAAGCAACATGAGTTACTACACGTTTTGGAGGTGACCATGGAAAGCACAATTGTACCTCATGCATTTTTGTTTCTTTTCCTTCCACTGAATATCATAAGCAAAACACCCTGACCTTTTAATTCCATGGTCTCTTTGTGCAGCTGTAAGATTTTGATTGATTTATTAAAAAGTTGAAAGTTGTCCTGCAGAAATGCGAATTCTTAAGTCTCATCCATACAATTCTCATTCCTGAGTTATCATCTTTTTCCCAGAGTACTGTCATGACTTTTTTCTGTCAGGTGCATGAGTATCTTTTCAAGTCAAAGTATGGCGATTATGTTTTCTCTTGGAAAGGCAATTATTTGGCTTTGTGATGGAGGATATATAAATAGTACTATGAGAACAGAGATCAGAAAAAAAAAAGGTTATATTAAATGTGAAAGCAGTGTAATTGTTGGCCTGGCTTCCACTGTGATTGATCCATGAAGAGTTTTTTCTCCTACAGACCCATTTCCTCTTGTTGGTCAATGGTACACTTCTGTTCAGGGAGGGAATCTCTTAGAGGAGGTGGTAGCAATAAAACATGGAAGTTTACCTGATAAAGAGCTCCTATTCAGTACTGAGCTTTCTCATGTAGAACTATGCACAAAACAAATATTTTAATGCATCTCTAGAAGCGTATTGAAGACACATAAAAATTTATCTTCCTTTTTCCTTTGAAGACTTTCTGGCAGTGTTCAAGGCCAGGCTGGACAAAGCTTTGAGTGATATGGTCTAGCATGAGGCATCCCTGCTGACGGCAGGGGAATGGGACCTAGATGATCTTAAGGTCCTTTCCAACCCTAGCCATTCTGATTCTATGATTCTATGACTTACTTACCATGTGAGTCAGCACAGAGAAATAGCACTGATGGAACAAAGGATTGGAAAGAGTCAACCGGCTCCTCCTTCCAGACCCCAGCAGTCATTACAGGCTCCATACTTTAGACATATATAAGGCTGTGATTTTTAGTGATTCTTGATATTCTGGCTGACAGAAAGACAGAAGACTTTTTTCTTTTTTTTTTTTATATGAACAACACTTGAAGGAAAATATTAAAAATAATTTATCTGCAGAAAAACATTTCATATTAAATTTGAAAGAAAAAGAGTTCAATGCTCTGTACAGGAGTCAAGTATATGGCTCAATCAGTATTCCAGGTCTTAATGTCTAAATGCTTATTTTGAGTCCATAACAATTATTTACTTTGTTTCTCAACACTTTATTTGAATCTCATAAAAATAGTTGACTGAAGCAGCAAAACAGCTTTATCTCTGTGCAAAGTAGAAAATAACAGTGATTTGGTTTGTGTGACAGAAGGCTAGAATGTGACCACAGAGTTTCACTGCTGAAGTGGCGCCCTTTTTGCAGATAAATGATCTTCATTCGAGAAAAACTTTTCAAAAAATTGACCACTGATTTTGTTTTTTGGGGGGTATTTGGTTTGTTTTTAATTCTCTTTCTTCAGGAAAAGTAACTTTTGGACATATTAGAAACCTTTGTCATTAAAAGATACTGAAGTTTACATTTAGAAATAAACCAAAACAAGTTGCCAAAATGAAAAGGGGGAGGGAGGTGTAGGGGGGTGTGTCCTCTGGTGGAGATTTTGGTGGAAATAAACCAAAGAATCTATTTTTATGCTTTCAAAATTGCTAATAGAAAACATGAAGTCCA
This sequence comes from Psilopsiagon aurifrons, assembly GCA_025447955.1. Classification (NCBI taxonomy): domain Eukaryota; kingdom Metazoa; phylum Chordata; class Aves; order Psittaciformes; family Psittacidae; genus Psilopsiagon; species Psilopsiagon aurifrons. Next base: position 59,061 of record JAOEHY010017702.1, read on the forward strand.
AGCCTATCAAAGCTCTCTCAGTTGAACTAAACCCCCCAAAATCTCTCTGTCTTGGCTTCGAATAAATTGCAAACAATGATGGATTATTTGTGTTTTTCTGTATCCATCCTGCGCTATATAATTTAGGGAACTAGGTCTGCACGGAAGAAAGTTGCTCACTAGCACACATATTCTGCTCACATAAGATGAATACAGACCGGTTATTTTGGTTTACTCCCAGCACATAGAAAAATAGCTCACAGCTTCTGCCAGAGACAAATGACTGTAAATGAGTGTTTAAGACACTCATCTTCATCATTGATTTCACAGGGGTATTTTGCCACTCAGTCTCCTACACCAAACTCAGACCGCTTTCCAATTTCTGCCCATTTTCTTTTTGCAACAGAAATACATCATCCAGAGCGTGCTTCTGAATTTATAAAATACGCAATAGGCAGTCAGGTTTTCATTAGCATAGCTCTGGGGGCTTTGGAGCACTTTAAAATTTCTGCAGTAGTACAACATGCTGTGGAGTTAAAAGTGTTACCTTTGTGTTTGTTTCGTTTATAATCTCAATATAACCAAAATTAGCAGCACACTAGTGTGGGCAATTATCAGAATGTTTAAATAGAGAAATCGAGATGGATAGGGAGACATGACCTGGTAAGGAGAAGCACATTCTGCTTGTCATTTGGCATTTGTCCATAACTATTATATCCTGAACTTCAATAGTTTTGATTTCCTGAAACTTTGCCCCTTCATCCCAGCAACGTCTCATTCTGCCTTTTCCTCTAGCTGAGCTGGGGGCATATTTCAGGATGTATGTGTTTGCTGTCCCAGTTGATGGGTCTGTTACTTCTCTCAGCACACAAGTTGTGTCAGCAGTCCAAGGAGCAGAAAGCCCCGTCCTCTTAGGATTACTTTAATGTCTTTGTTCCTCCTGCAGCACTGACAGGCAGAGGTGAACATGACACAGAACCCTAGTGCAGGTGGGAGAGCTTCTACCTTGGCAGGTGGCCAGTCACTTCTTGTGAAGAATTCCTTCTTACCTTTATGGAAGATTTTAGCTTCTGTGCCTTACTTACTTCTTCTGTGTCTGCCAATGAGTTAGTGTCCCTATAAAGTGCTGCTGTTTTGTTATATTCTTTTCACACCTTTTGCATGATTTTCCTACTTGAACAGACCTAAGAACCGGAGGGCTTGTAGGCTCCTTGTAAATCACATTTCCATGCCCTTTTTCTTATTGTAAGCTCTGTCATTGCCTCACAGGCCACATAAGTCTCAAAACTGATTTACAGTGCTAAGGCAGGGAGACCTCTATTTTAAGGTAGTTAATCCGAGATGACCAGATACCGCTTATGAAAAAAGGGCCAACCATGTACGGAAAGCAGAATTGAGATGATCATAGCTATGTAAGCTCTTTCCGAGCCTCATAGCAATATTCCACCTGGCTATGCTTCTCTGCAGCAGTTTCTCTTTTCATTATTCTTTTAATTTTTGTTTTATAGCTCTTGAGTTCTTCCTTTTCTTCTTAGGCTTCAGAGCATCCTATTTCATCTCCCTGTTTTGGTGTGCTGCAAAATGGACTCAATGTGAATAAGAATCAGGCAGCCTTTCTCACGCTCTCTTGCAGGCCAATGCATGGATGCCTTTTCTAGCAGAAACCTCTTTTGGCAGCTGCCATGCTAATGATCCCTTCCAAAAGAATTAAGTTTATTACTGTTAATATTAACCAGTGATTCATTAGGTGCTTTTCAAAATTAAGAAAGTAGTGAATCAAAAATTTAGAGCAGGGAAGGGTTATATCTAGAAAATGAATACAAATGTTCTTAGATATTGTTTATTACAAACTGTTTTAATAATCTGTTCTGTTACTGCCTACAAAGTAGAATGAAAATGGTAGAAGTTCACATGTATTTTCAGAGAGTATCAGTGAGGTTTTAAGAATACACACATTTTTGAAACAGTTTCAAAGTGCGTCAGATCCTTTCCTGATGTCAAAACTTTACTGGCTGCTCTGAAGCCAGACTTTTACTCTAAGTACCAAAATACTGCTTTGAATTTGTGTGGCACTGGGTCAATCCTTAAACCATCTATAAATTCTGGGTACAGAGTCCTTACAGATATTTGCAATGAATTGGGTGTGCATTCATTTCTACTCAAAGTACAAACTTTAAAAAGAGAAAAAAAAAAAAGTCTTTGATATTATTGTGATCTTGTCTTACTTTTAAATGAGTGGCAGCTTTTGTGTTGGTGTGTACAGCCTCTTTAACAGAACTTTTACAGGTTGCATATCTGGATGTAGAATTTCAGGTTGTTGCCCTTGAGTTTGCTCTGACTTATGAGAGGATTTCTTCTGACCACTGCATGTTGAGGGTCTGAAACTTGGCATTCAAAGCCTGTAATTCCCCTTATAAGTATTAATTCTACAGTAACATTTCTCAGTCTCAGCTGCTTGTAGTTTTGGTTTATTTTTTCACGTAAGCTTCCTCCCCCCCCCCCCCCAGCTGGAAAAGAAGGAATGGGTTGGATTAACTAAGTTGCAGGAAGATTTTCTTTTTCTTTTTTTTTCAAGAAGGTAAAAGTTCATCTGTGTTTCCCAATTCTTTTTTGGTCCTACACAGGTTTTCATTCTATAGGTTCTGAAGCACACTAGTAATGGGAGCATGTTTTAATAGCAAAATCCAGATGGTGTCTCTAAACATGAAGAAAATACTTACATGTCTTTATTTCAGCTATCACCTCAGACAGCACAAGGGTCAGTGAATCCCTACAGCAATGGGTAACTCCCAAAGCCTTTCACAGCAGGATTGTCTTGGTGGAGGAAAGGTCATGGTTATGGGTTTTGACAAAGAGTTTCTGAGAGGCTCCCCTTTTTTTCCAAAAGTCTGGATTTTCCTTTCCTCTTGTATCACTGTTCAAATACACTGAAGATCATCACTGTTCTGAAGAAAATCTTGAATAGGAGGTGTGTCCAAATGGAATAGCTATCATTCATTCAAGTTCATGACATGGCAAATTCTGCAAACCACACAAACTGATAAACTCATTGTGCACAGCTAGCCAGAAAATGTAATTGCCATTTCTTTGGAAATGCTGACGTTTTGATGCGTAAAATACAATTTATAATAACAAGGTACTAAAAATGTGGCTTCTGCTCTAAAATGAAAACAGTCTAAAAGCATACTTATGACTCAAAACATTTTAATTTTTTATTATTTAGAGGCTTTTATTTGATTTAAATAATTCTAGTAACTTTGTTCAATTTCCTTATTTGATAAATCTTCAAATGTAATCAGAAGCATGAAAAGATTAAGGTCATTAAAAAGGGAATCTAAACACATAAGATACGATACATACAAAATAGAATCACAGAATCATAGAGTAGTCAATGTTGGAAAGGACCTTAAGATCATCTACTTCCAACCCCCCTGCCATGGGCAGGGACACCTCCCACTAAACCATATCACACAAGGCTATGTTCAACCTGGCCTCGAACATCACCAGCAATAGAGCATCTGTAACTTCCCTGGGCAACCCATTCCAGGGCCTCACCACCCTCGCAGTAAATTTCTTCCTCATATCCAATCTAAACTTCGCCTGTTTAAGTTTGAACCCATTACCCCTTGTCCAATCACTACAGCCCCTAATGAAGAGTCCCTCCACAGCATCCCTATAGGCCTCCTTCAGATACTGGAAGGCTGCTATGAGGTCTCCATGCAGCCTTCTCTTCTCCACACCAACTTTCTCATCCTATCTTCGTACAGTGGTGCTCCAGTCCCATGATCATCCTCATGACCGTCCTCTGGACTTGTTCCAACAGTTCCATGTCCTTTTGACGTTGAGGACACCAGAACTGCACACAATACTCCAAGTGAGGTCTCACGAGAGCAGAGTAGATGGGCAGGATCACATCCCTCGACCTGCTGGTCACACTCCTTTTGATGCAGCCCAGGAAACAGTTGGCTTTCTGGCTGCAAGAGCACACTGAAGCCGGCTCATGTTCATTTATCCATCGACCAGCACCCCCAAGTCCTTCTCTGCAGGGCTGCTCTCAATCTCTTCTCTGCCCAACCTGTAGCTGTGCCTG
>JAOEHY010017702.1:63229-89533 GCA_025447955.1 Psilopsiagon aurifrons
TTTTTCCATCAACCAACACCCCCAAGTCCTTCTCTGCAGGGCTGCTCTCAATCTCTTCTCTGCCCAACCTGGAGCTGCACCTGGGATTGCTCCAACCCAAATGTAGGACCTTGCACATGGCATGGTTAAACTTCATCAGGCTGGCATCAGTCCACCTCACAAGTGTGTCAAGGTCCCTCTGGATAGCATTCCTTCCCTCCAACGTATCAACCAAACAACACAGCTTGATGTCATCTGCAAACTTCCTGAGGGTGCACTCAATCCCACTGTCCACGTCACCAACAAAGATGCTGAAGATCGGTCCCAACACCGTTCCCTGAGGGACACCACTTGTTACTGGCCTCCAGCTGGACACTGAGGCATTGAGCACAACTCTTTGCATGCGGCCATCCAGCCAGTTCCTTATCCACTGAGTGGTCCACCTATCAAAATGATGTATCTCGAATTTAGAGCCAAGGATGCTGTGTGGGACAGTGTCAAATGCTTTGCACAAGTGCAGGTAGATGACATCAACTGCTCTACCCAGTCCATCAGTTCCATATCCCCATCATAGGAGGCCACCAGATTGGTCAGGCAGGATTTCCCCTTAGTGAAGCCATGCTGGCTGTCACAAAGCACCTTGTTGTTTTTCCTGTGCCTCAGCATGCCTTCCAGGAGAATCTGCTCCAAGATCTTGCCAGGCACAGAGGTGAGGCTGACTACTCTGTAGTTCCCCAGTTCATACCATTTTCCCCTTACTAAAGATGGGAGTTATATTTCCCTTCTTCCAGTCACTGGGAACTTCATCTGACTGCCATGATCTTTCAAATATGATGGACAGTGGCTTAGCAACTTCATTCACCAGCTCCTTCAGGACCTGGTTTTCATCAGGTCCCATGGACTTGTGCACCTTCAGGTTCTTAAGATGGTTTTGAATCAGATCCTCTCCTACAGTGGGCCAAGGATCTTCATTCTAACAGTCCCTGCGTCTGCCTTCCAAGTCTTGGGTAGTGTGGTCAGAGCATTTGCCAGTGAAGACTGAGACAAAGAAGTCATTAAGAACCTCAGCCTTCTCCAAATCCAGAGTAGACAGTTCTCTCGATAGCTTCCAGAGGGCCCCACATCATCCCTCATCTGTCTTTTATTTGCAGTGTACCTATAGAATCCCTTCCTGTCATCTTTCACATCCCCAGCCAAGTTTAATTCTAAGTGGGCCTCAGCTTTCCTAACCTGGTCCCTAGCTTCCCAGACAAGATCCCTATATTCTTTCCAGGCCTCCTGTCCTTGCTTCCACCTTTTGTAAGCCTCTTTTTTAATTTGATATTTGCTCAGCAGGTCCTTATCCATCCAAGGAGGGATCCTGGCTCTCCTGCAGCACCTCCTTCTAGTTGGGATGCAACACTCCTGAGCTTGTAGCAGGTGATCCTTGAATATCAACCAACAGTCTTGGGCCCCCTGCCCTCTAGATCTATATCCTATGGAGCCTTACTAAGCAGGTTCCTGCTCACCCTGGGGAAGTGAAGGCTGTGTGGAGGCTTTTCATTATCTGACAGGGTCCTACAAGGATGGTGGAGAGAGACTGTAGTGAGAGGACAAGGATTAACAGGTTTAAACTTAAACAGGGGAAGTTCAGATTGGATATAAGGAAGAAGGTCTTTACTGTGAGGGTGGTGAGGCACTGGAATGCGATGCCCAAAGAAGTGGTAAATGCTCCATCCCTGGCAGTGTTCAAGGCCAGGTTGGACAGAGTCCAGGGAGCACATGGTCTAGTGTGAGGCATCCCTGCCCATGGCAAGGGGGGTGGAACTGGATGATCATAAGGTCCTTTCCAACCCTAATCATTCTATGATTCTATGATTCTAAGAGGCCAAAGTCTGCTCTCTTGAAGTCCAGGGCAGTGAGCTTGCTGCACTCTCTTCTCACTGTCCTGAGGATCTTGAACTCAACCACCTCGTACTCTCTACGTCCAAGGTCCTCTGGAGCATCACATTTCCAAGTAGCCCTTCCCAGCTGGTGAGCACAAGGTCAAGCATAGCACCTCTCCTTTTCGGCTCCTCTATTACTTGCAGAAGGAAGTTGTTTTCCACACAATTGAGGAACTTCCTGGATTGCTTGTGCCGGGCCATACTGTCCCTCCAACAGATATCAGGGTGGTTGAAGTCCCTCATTAGAACAAGGGCCTGTGAGTATGAGGCTGTTCCTATCTGTCTATAGAGCGCTTCATCCACAGAGTCTTCTTGGTCAGGCGCTCTGTAACAGATCTCCACAGTGATGTCTCCCATCGCTGTTCTCCCTTTAACCCTGACCTACAAAGTCTCTGTTAACTGATCACCTGTCCCCAGACAGAGTTCCATCCTCTCCAGCCTATCCCTAACATAAACAGCAACTCCTCCTCCCCATCTTCTGGGCCTGTCTTTTCTAAAGAGCCTTTAACCATCCATTCCAACACACCAGTCATAGGAGCCATCCCACCATGTTTCTGTGATACCAGTTACATCATACCCCCATAGATGTGCACACATCTCTAATTCCTCGTTTGTTCCCCATACTGTGGGCGTTTGTATAAAGGCATCTGAGCCGAGCTCCAAATAAAGCTGGCTCATTGGCTGGAGCAGCTGGAATATCTCTACATTGCTTATATTTATTATAGGTGCTGGCAACTATTATAGTTTTTAACTATAATTAACATTTATTATAGGTGATGGCACCTGACCGGGAGTGTTGGGATGTAATGATGCTCCCCCCTCCCAACACATCTAGTTTAAAGCTTTCTTGTCCAGCCTGGCAAGCCTCCTACCAAGGTTGCTTTTCCCCTTGTCAGATCAACTCGATCTGCCCCCAGTAGACCTGGCCTACCAAATTGAGTCCCATGTTCTAAATACCCAAACCCCTGACTATGGTGCCACTGTTCTAACCGTTTATTAACCTGGCCTATCCTCCTAGCCTTTTTAAGGTCCTCCCCTTTACCCTGGAGAATTGATGAAAAGACTGACTGAGCTCCAGAGTGTCATAAGGTGAGCACTCACTGTCCCGCTCGCCCGCCTGCTCGAACTACTGTGCAAACTGCCTCGAACCCGCCTTGTTTTCTCACCCTGTTCACCGCTTCCTGGGCAGGTTTTACCCAGTCAGGGCTGGTGCCGCTCCTCCTGGCACCACCTCCTGTGAGTCCTTGCTCGCGTCAGCTACGCTGCCGGCTCCCAAGCAAGTCCTGTCGAGGACTTGAGGCCCCCTCAGTGGCTCTCGCCACTCTGAGTTGAGGCTCCTAGATGCTGAGCTTTGCCCCACTCAGTTGTTGAAGGCATCCTCTCTCGAGCGACTCACCTCAACACTTCAACTCCTATTCTTTTAATCTCAGAAAAACATCTCTGCACTTTCTTCCATCTGTAACATGTATATCATTTTCCACAAACTAAACTGCGAAGCTGCTGTTTTGTCCTCTTTGAAGTGTGCATGGTACTCTATATTACTTTTCTTTCTTTAAGCTGTAGTCTCCCACAATGATACTGGAGGTGTATTCCACCACTGTAAGCTTATTAAGGACCTACATGGTGAGCTTCAGCCACTGCTGGTGTTGAAAGGACAGAGATGGAGTCATTTGCTTTGTGAGAAAGGGAAGCATTCCACTTTATGGTTGGCGGCGTAACAGAGTGGCCTTTCCTCTTGTAGTCTGCAAGGAGACAGCTCATCCCAGTTGGCTCCTTGGGAGCCCCCGCCTGCTCCTTCCCTGTCAATACTCCAGCTCTGTAGGACACATTAACCTGCTTCCAGCTTCCTCTTCCTTCCTCAGGGCATTGCTGGCTCTGTTACAAACTCTTTTCCAGTAGATTTTCTAATATAAGTTGCCCCATCCCTGGAAACCATTATCCTGTGACCCACTGTCCTCATGAACAGCTGGGTAGATGGGGATATTCCTACATCTGTCTTTTCCTACTGTCCTGATTTATTACTCTGTAAAATAATATAACATTAAAAAGGTTGAACCTGAACTGAAGCTATGACTATGGCACTATTAATCAAACTGTTGGAGAATTACTTTATATTAGGTGCCTTAAGCACTGATTCAGTCCACTAAAAGTTGGCGTGAAACATAGTCTAAATACTGGGAAAAAAAAAAAAACAATTCTTGATTGCTTTGTGTTCTCTTACAGTGTATGACTGTACAATACAACAGATCCCAGAGCAGCACTAATGCCAGCAGTTCAGAGAGGAAAACAACCAAAAGCTGTGCTGAGGAGGAAGCAGACAGCTACAGGAAACCCCCTCGGTCCCCTCCCAACATGGGGCAATGCCACTGTGTCTCTGAGCACCTTTCATCCAGTAACATTTCATAACAGGGTGCATCATTTAGAGAACCTTTAGCATGTATTTTGAATTCTGAAGTCCTTCTCAATGTGGAGACACCTCTGATCTGGCAAATGGAAGCATGATCATAATGGCATCAGCTCACACTTTCAGGCAGAAGTAGCACTACCACCTGAATGCCCATACAGCACCTCGCCAACTTTTCAAAACTATTTTTGTTGATCCATAACTCTTCAAACTTTCCATACAGTCAAGACTTGATACAGGCTCCGTGGCCATTGCTGGTCCCACAGTGGTGTGAGAAATGTCTCCAGCTGGCAAAGGCTGAGGCTGGAAGATCTGTGCAGCTTCCCCATGCCAAGCAATTAACTCTTGCACCAGTCCTTAGAGGGATCTCAGGTGAGAGGGGCTAAAATAAAATCATTGCTTTCCCTCTGAGAGGCAAGTATTTAAATAGTGGCCATGCTCACTCCATGAGTCCTTTCATCCTCACAAGCCATGTGAAGAGCCAGTGGTGGTGGTGGCAGGCACTGCCGCAGAGCCAGTGCACAGGGCTGAGATGTGGCTCATCAGGCTCTCCTGCTCCACCGGCTGTCATGAGCATCTCTTATCTCAGTCATCAAGCCATGCTTGCTTGATGTCTCAGTTCCGGAGTGGAGACGCTCCAGCTGCTACCTGGGAAGGCTCTGGCCCTAAAAATATTTAGTTAGCAGCCATTCAGTTAAGTGGAATTGACTTCTTATCGGCTTTCCTCTGTACATCTGCCACCAGTGAAGGCTGTTTCCCCCTTCCCTCTTCTCTGCCTGTCAGTCCGCTCCACATTCCTATCGGCAGCCGTTAGCTCTGATCAATACTAACCACTGTGTAACAGCTCACGCATGGCTGCTTTAGTTTGCATCGATCAGACCCTTCTTCCAACAGGTAGCTGGCTATTTGAGGCAATGACTTGAGATAAACACCTACTTTTACTTTAGGCTAATTCATTATGGAGGGGTTTCAAGGAGATCTGCTGCCCTTCCTCAGAGACTCACACAGATCAGAGACTCCCAGCAACTTCCCTCCTGCATGAGATTATACCAGACCATGAGATTTTCCCCATTCCCTCTGAAATCTGTGAAAACGATGCTATCCAAATACTTTCAAAAGACCTAAACTGAAAATTACACCTCAAACTGCTCTAGCTAGGAGAACGTGGTGGTCTTAAAAATCAAGAACATGCGTGTGGAATAGGAGCATGGATGAGATGACCAGCTGGGCAGCAGGAATGTCTGTCCTGTCATATCACAGGTTTACACTGGCAGATCCTCTTGTGTGTACAGTTCAGTGTCCATGAGTCAAACATGCTCCGGTAGGATGCAGCACCCCAAACTTCCAGCACAGCCAGCCCCAACCCAGCAGTGGCCACAGCTCCCATGGAGCTGGATGGGGGCACTGGAAAAGGAGGTTCACTGTGAGAAAGCATGAAGCCTAGGAACAGTATCAATGCCAGCAAATATTCAGCAGCCTGGTACATCAGGTTACTTTGCTGAAGCATAAGGCACAAAGGCTTCAGGCCATCTATTCTATTTAGGTGCCATAAGGTAATACAGAGATAAAGTGCTATGAAGATCAATAGGAGGAATCTCTGCAAAACTGACCAGCAAACAGCGGGATGCTGCCAATCCTACTTCTCATATACCTGCTGCTGTCCCCAGAACAGCCAGTATTTAGGAAACTAGCAACCATTTGGAAGAAATCCTAACAGATGTCTTTGTACAGACATCATCACTCCTCATACATGCTCCTGAATCAGCCCCTGCTTAAGAGCTTTGATTTGTAGGCTTGGAAAGAGGAGAGGAGCACGTACAGAATCAAGAGCCTTTGCCAAAGGGGAAGACACAGTTCTTAGCCCAACTGCAAACAAGTCATAGATCAGACACGTCCAGCCCAGAAAGTCTCTCAGAGAAACTGCAAACACCTTTTCTGGTGGGTTTATACCCGTGCTGCTTACAGAGGCAGAAGGGCCACAGGGCTGCTACAGCAGCTACAAGCTTCCCAGTGAAATGAGTGTTTATTATTACAGGTTTGATGCCATTCCCAAAAGGACCTAATCAACAAGTAATAAGGCCTCAAGAGAGCAGTTAGAAACCTGAACTTTAACTCCTTCATAACCACAGTGTAGAAAGCAACTTTCGCTTAGGGCCACGCAGCCTGGTGTGTTACTGACAAAGAAACACTGAAAATCTGAAATACAAAATAACTGCAGAGGGGTATTTGAATCAGAACAGTGAGGCAACAGATAGTTTCTGCAGCAGGGTGAGTGTGTCCCTGGCAAAACACATTAATGGGTTGGGACGATTCAAGTCCACATATACAGCCTCTGTCATATCTGGTTTTTTTCAATGCTTCTTTCGAGCTTTAGACAATCACTGGTGCTGTTGGTTGCCTGCACACTTGCAGCATTCCCCCCACCTAAACAAAAACCTTACCTCAGCTTTCCCACTTGTAAAATAACAGTAATAACTTCCTAAATGCAGAAGCTTGAAATGTGTGGTTTGCTTGAAACTTGTTTTGAATACTTTGAATTTCAGGCAGGAACTGCATATTGAGTAATTCTTGTCATACAGAGTCAAGTGGCTACTGGAAAGCAAAAAAATGCATAAGAATAGATCAGTGTGGCAGGTCTGCACCAGCAGGGATTGGCCAGAGGGCAAATATTCCTTACTGCCTGTCTGAGAGCATGGGGCAAGCACTTGACTTGGCAGGTCTTTATGCAGAGCTATGGCAATGCTAACAGGTAGCTAACTTCTTCTGAGAGTAACTCACTTACTTCTTGAGTTATTTGAAACTCGAGAATCATGTTCCTAAAAAATGTTACAGGCTGAAAAGGGTTTTCTTTCTCTTTCTTTTTAAATACAATATTTGAAGGCCATTTGCCCTGGAAGAATGCGTGTCTGTGTGTAGAGAAAAGAGCTATGATTTTTGCATATTTCCTTTTCAATGGGAGCTGTAGAAAGCAACCAAATACTATACAGCAGCACAATAATACAAGAAGAATTTTCTCATGCACCTCTACGGTTGCTTGTCCATTTTGAATTTCTTGACTCTTCAGAAGACAATTGCTTTTCCCAAGCCCAATACTATGTTTCAGGGCAACTTTTAGTGGACTGGGTAAGTGGGTTCCACTTAATAGATTTCCAGATCACAACAGGATGAGCAGACTGACTTGGGTAGTGGTAGTTGGTGCCTGGTAAAATGAGCATGAAGTGCTTTATGTTTCATTTGTTCTGGCACTGTTCATACGGTTCTATGAGTGACCATGTAAAATACTGAGGAGAAGCCTAAAGCTAAGCATGCGACTGTGCCTTCCTTATTCTTTTATGCTTTCTAAATGTCCTGGTCTTGGCATTATCTTGGCATTATTCACTAAATGTGGGTAGACATGCTTTCAAACAGCTTCTTGCTGATTTCATAGTTAACTTCTTCAAAAATAGGAATTTTGGAAAAATAGGAATAGGAAAATGAGTAGTTCTTAGCATCCATTTGGGTTTTTTTTAGAGTAATCTTTAATGTGTCTTCAAACACAGAAATATAATTTCTTCTTTTGATTGTCCCTCCTTGTTCACCATTTGATTAGAATATGTAGGAATTTTTTTTTTTTAAACCAGTTACTAATGTGTGAGCTGCCTTCTAGCTGCTTCTGAAGGAGAACTGTCAGGAAAATGCCAACTTCAGTGGTCAGAAATCAGTGTGGGGATAGACTGAGAGGCAAAACTAGATGATCTTAAGGTCCTTTCCAACCCTAAGTATTTTATGATTTCATGATTCTATGTTTTTCCATGGGCTCTGCAGACTCCAGCAGACATCAGTTTACACTTACCTGATCTCATCAAGGCTGTATCTCTAAACAATAACACATAAAAAGAAGAGGTTATAATATGACTATTTTTCACTTAAGTTAGCATTTCTGAAGAGTAATAAAAAATAATAATTAAAAAAAGGCAAATTCCAAGGCCTTGGGGCCACAAAAGGCCTGTTCTCTTGACTTGCCTCTCTTGCTGTTACCCATCCAGGGGGAAGTACCACTTTTAGTGTACCAGATTTCCCTCAGTATGACTTCAACCTGCTCTACAAACACTTTTGTCATGCCTAATTTAAGTTTTTACACTGAGATTTTGTTGTTGCTTACACGACACTGCAAATGAGACACATTTAACTGAGGAAAAACAAATCAAACGAAACCAAGAAAACTAAAACTAACCAAAGAAATAGAAGGTTGGTGAAGTCCTGGAAGTGTGTTTTATTGAAAGTCATCCCCAGCTTAGATATTTTCAGACAGTTTTCTTTCCAAAAGTGCGAAGTACTCCTTCCCCCAATCCAGGTTATGAAGCATGAAGGGAAGTAAACTTTTCTGCCAGTTCAGTACTATATTTGATATCTGAGGGCAGCTGAATGCTCTTGCGAGCCTTAACTTTCAGGTTGCTGTTTCATACCTTCAGGAGGTAAATGATAGTTTCCCAGAGATATGTGGAAGGTGCAGTGTAAAATACTGATGTAATCTGTATACACAATAAATAGTTGGTATTTCTGTACCTGCTCTTCCCATGCTGTATCTGTGTATCATGACAAAGTTTGCTACATAGATTAGATTGGATTTGTTTCCAGTGGGTCTGTCTGATAATGGTAGCTGAATCAGCCGCCCATCTGGGACCTCTGTCCTGGGTGCAGCTGTAACAGTGATTTTTCTCCTTCTTTGCAGCAGGTGCAGTGCTGTGTTTGGGCTTGAGTCTGAGAACATTGCTGATAACATGCCAATGTTTCAATTGTTGCTCAGTAGCACTTACCCTGATCAAAGACTTTTCAGTCTCTCATGCTTTGCCAGTAAGGAGGAGCATGGGAAGCTGGGAGGAAGCAGAGACAGGACACCTGACCCAAACTAGCCAAAGGGGTACTCCATAACACAGCACATCATGCCCACTATAGAAACTGGGGGGAGTCACCTGGAAGGCCCAGATCACTGCCCAGGTTGGGCTGGGTATTGGCTGGCGGGTGGTGAGCAACTGTACTGCGCAGCACTTGTGATTAACGTTGGGTTTTTTTTCCCTTCTCTTTTTAGTTTTATACTCTCGCCTCTTGCTATTTTCCTTATCATTATTATTAATAATGGTGGTAGTAGTAGTAGTTTCTATTATACTTCAGTAATTGGACTGTTCTTGTATCAACCCATGGAGTTTACACTCTTTCCATTCTTCTCCCCATCCCACTGGGAGCAGGGGGGAGATGGGGAGTAGTGAGCAAGTGGCTCCATGGTTCTGAGCTACCAGCTGGGCTTAAACCACAACCTCTTCAGATATTTCACCATATAAAAGTGAGTTGGTCTCACTTGCAGTCTTTTCATAGCATCACAGAATAACAGAATAGTTAGGGTTGGAAAGGACCTTAAGATCATACAGTTCCAATCACCCTGCCATGAGCAAGGACACCTCCCAGTAAACCGTGTCACCCAAGGCTCTGTCCAACCTGGCCTTGAACATCCCCAGGGATGGAGCATTCACAACTTCCCTGGGCAACCCACTCCAGTGCCTCACCACCCTCGCAGTAAAGAACTTCTTCCTCATATCCAATCTAAACTTCCCTTAAGTTTGAACCCATTACCCCTTGTCCTATCACCACAGTCCCTAATAAAGAGTCCCTCCCCAGCATCCCTATACCCCCCTTCAGATACTGGAAGGCTGCTCTGAGGTCTCCACGCAGCCTTCTTTTCTCCAGGCTGAACAGCCCCAACTTTCTCATCCTATCTCCATACAGGAGGTACTCCAGTCCCCTGATCATCCTCGTGGCCTCCTCTGGATTTGTTCCAACAGTTCCATGTGCTTTTTATGTTGAGGACCCCAGAACTGCACACAATACTCCAAGTGAGGTCTCACAGAGCAGAGCAGAGGGGCAGCATCACCTCCCTCGACCTGCTGGTCACGCTCCTTTTGATGCAACCCAGGATACGGTTGGCTTTCTGGGCTACAAGCGCACACTGCAGCCACCTCATGTTCATTTTCTCATCGACCAACACCCCCAAGTGCCTCTCTGCAGGGCTGCTCTGAATCTCTTCTCTGCCCAACCTGGAGCTGTGCCTGGGATTGCTCCGACGCAGGTGTAGGACCTTGCACTTGGCATGGTTAAACTTTATCAGGTTGGCATCAGCCCACCTCACAAGCATGTCAGGGTCCCTCTGGATGGCATTTCTTCCCTCCAACATATCAACCAAACAACACAGCTCAGTGTTATCGTCAAACTTGCTGAGGGCGCACTCAGTCCCATTGTCCATGTCAGCGACAAAGACGTTGAAGACCGGTCCCAACACAGATCCCTGAAGGATACCACTCATTACTGGTCTCCAACTGGACATTGAGCCGTTGACCACAACTCTTAACATGCAGCATCACAATTGTAGTCAATCTGCACCTGAAATACAGAGGATAGGATATCGTTCTCATTTCTTCCGGTTTTTATTTTAACTTTGTAATCTTTTCAATTAGCATTTGGTGGCATATGTGCCAATATGTGATAAATACTGAAAACTGACAGTAGTCTTTTAGTCTGAAAACGTTTGCGATACAGGGTGCAGATAGTGAGTCTGTAATAAGTTTATCTCAGCAATTACTGCTCATTGACCGTACCAGCAACAGCTGGAATTGATGGAGCATTATGAAAGGCATTCATACTTGGTTATCAACAGGCAATCTTTGTGGCACACATGTCTGGTGACCTATTAGCGCCAATTCTCTTTCCACTGGTAAACAAAATTCAATGCAGAGGTAGTTTGGGATCCAAAACATCATGTGATCACCCTGCTGCCTCCCAGAAGTCAATGTAAAGGTTTCCTACAGCTGTAATTCCATTCCAGTAACCACTGAAGTCTTTAGAATTAGACTTCTTGCCCTGTGGGACTGTTGAGAAATTTTCAACCTCTTGCCATCTTCTCTATCCAGTATCCCATGACGTTTCAATGAGAAACTATTCACATAGTTGTGTATTCAATATGCTTTGGTTTTGCTTTTGAATCTGTGTGTTTCTACACGAATTTTGAAAGAAATATTTCTTTTAGTAAAATACAGAACCGTATGGTAGTCAACAATTGTGTTGAATACTGTGGAATTAACTTAAAGTGAGTTTTTCCACTTTGAAATGAGATTGTATTTGTGCCTGGATAAAGCAATTCTGTGCCAGTCTTGAACCTGTTAAAGATGAAAATCAGAGTAAGTGCTGCAATATCGAAAAGGTAAAATGAGAACAAAAAGGCATTTGGTTGATGTTTATCACAGAATCACAGAACATGGTCGTAAAATCATACAAATAACCACCAAAAGGTAAATAAATCACCTATACTACTACTTATTTTCATGTACAGTTTGACACAAAAGCTGAAGCCATGAATGATTTATACGTGTTTTAACAATAATACTCATTTTCCTGAAAGATAGTCAGCACTCAGGCTGCTGTGGGCACTGTGCCAGTTGTTGAAAGGTTAATGTCTCAGCAGCAATACATTAAATTATGAATTATGCCAATCCCAAAATGGAAGGTCATTATCTCGGTATGTTTAATTAGCCCGACTCGAACTTTGCCATCTGCTAGCACTGCCCATCACTAATGCACGGAATGGGAGGTTCGGAAGTAAGATGCCATAAGCAGGAGACCTGCTTCCAAGCATCTTACCCTCACCTGCTGAGCCTGCCAGCATGCCAGTGCTCTGACATCCTTGGTAGGTCCAAAGGCTCATCTACACACCCGGCTCTAGTGATGTCTGGTGACAACCAAGTTTATCCCCAGACCCCAGATAGTGCTGCCTACCGCACAGACCATGCTGAATGTTGTAGAATTCAGGAGTATGAGGAAAACGTATCTTGTTTTCTCCTGAGTCTCTGGGGCCAGTTCTTCTGCCATGCATTTGACCAATGCTCATGTATTCCCATAAGAATATATGAGAACACATTGAAACCTGGTCATACCACAGACCTCACCAGGAGAGGAAAAGGGAGATAAGTGAGGGACCAAAATGTTCAAGTGTGCCAGAAAAAGAGCAACAGCTGGGGCTGGAACAGCAGGACCCTGGCAGGCCAGCGCTGGATAAGTGGGAGGCAACAGCTCATGGTGGTTTTATTTGCACAGCATCTCTTGCCAATAACTGCACAAGGCTACAATATTTAGTTTTTCAATAAATATTTAATTTCACTTCTTTGCTTATTTATTTTTTAAAAACAACAATCAGTAAATTCTGTTGATATTTTTATTAGCTAAGATTACGTGATACTTTTTAAGTATGAGGCACTATGTATTGCCATAATAATTACCATTATTATAAGCGAGGGGGCTTTTGGGGGGCTATGTGTTAAAGCTCAGGTCAGAAGCATGCCCTGGACAGTGGAATGTACAAACATGGGGTAAGAACTGAAGTTTTAAGAAGCCGATCACAGTCTCATTTTTAATTCTTCTTTTCCTAGGTAGGATAACCTTGCCAACGAGAAAAGGAATTTGGACAGACATAACACACAGCCTGCGTAGCTTCCACTAGCTGGACACTAAAACGAAGAGTGAGTTTATTCATTCCCATCCCAACAGAGCCCATCAGAATTAAAAGATGTTTTAACCTACATCAGAGACTGAGTCAAACTTACTAATCCACCTAAACTCCCGAAGAAGCCCATTTGATTCCTATGGCTATCAAGTCTCCATATTTCTGTGTTGGATGTGAAGAGTAAAGAAAAAGTCTAGCAGAAATTAGAGGACATCCCAAGTCAGCATAAGAGACAATACCAGGTAGAGGCTCAATTCCTTTCTCTTGATTGTCTTACTGTAATTATGTCTTCTCCTCCCCTTGAGTTTTGGCTGATTCCCTCCTCACATTAGCAAAGCCGCTGTACTTGTACTTCTGGAGCAGGTGGCATGGTTGGAATATTGGAGCAGTATGTATTAGAGTAAAACCTGCAGACAGAAATAGAAAGTAAATGGAAGATGAATTGATCAGAGGAAAGGCGAAGGATGGTGGGGGTAAAATAGAGGGAAGGAAAGGCAAGAATAATACCTTGCCTGTGCACTACAGCAATTTATTGTTGGGGTTTTTTTTTGATGCCCAGGGTGTACAGTATCTGTTTTACTGAACAAACAGAAAAAAGAGTTCTCAGGCCCAAACGGCCAACATACTGATTTATAGTTTGACACCCTGACAAAACAAGTAGTCAGGCCAGTGCAACTAGGAATAATTTAGTACTTTGCAGAGTGTGAGTTACTTTACTTTGGTATCCACATATGTGTATGCCATCAGATGAAAGTCCTTTGGTTTTGTAATAACTCTCTGTAGAAGAAAAACTTCTCTTTCCGGAAAGGTCTGGAAGGGGCATGGGAGATGGTGTCTGAGGGCAGGGGCCAGTGTTTTCCATGGAGGAGAAAAGTGCTGCTGTTTCAGTACACTGTGAAAGGAGCAACAGCCCGAACACATCATGGCAGAAAGGCATGAGGGAGCACTGCAAAGCCTGGGAGGGAGTGTGGGGACACTCGAAGTGGGCCAAGATGTGGTGAAGAGTAGAAATGAAAGAAAAGGATTCAGGAGGCAAAGTAGGAGCAGTTGCTCTGAGCCGTCTAGAGCTGGAGTTTCTAAGAAGCTGTCCTGACAGACAGTCAGGAGATGACTTGAGACCACACGCTCTGAATGGGAGATGAGCCCAGTACCGACAAAAACCTGCCACAACCACAGGAGCAGGGCAGCAATAGCAGTTGCTGTTCTGAAGTTGTTTTCTAACATCATTATTGCCACTTCAATTGCAGTTTTATTCCAAAAGCAAATTCCAAAGTTTTATGTCCGTAAAGGTTTAGACATAAACAAGAAAGAAGTCAGGAAAGTGGTATGTACTGTATAAACAGTTCCACTTTATAATTAATGCTGGAGATCAGGGGAGCAGGACTAGCTGTGCATGTGTGGTCATTCAGATTTACTGTTGGTCTTATTAAAACCTAGTTCTGCAATAATTTTATGCCCAGGTAGGGGCAGAAAGTGAGCAGGATGCCCCCAAGCAACCCATAAATAGTGTGGTGAAGACAAAGCGTTTATTACTTAGCTTCACAAAGGCTCTGTTAGTGCTCTCCCAGGGTATGTATACTTGTACTCCAGATGCCAATTCTGCAAATTAGCATTATTTCTCAAAATGCTATGTAAACAGCAGTCATTTGAATACTTGATTTCATCAGAGTCACACATGACAACATCAGTATACTTTCCCTGTTGCAGGGTGAGCAGAGTTTTTTCACTGTCCATCTTTTTATTTCTCTTGGAATATCATTACTGCTGAAAAATTCCAACAGGGTCTGGGACCTATACAGACCTCATTCTGCAGGATTTTTTCCCATCTCCTTGCCCTATGCTGTCTTAAGAGCAACTCTAGGGCATAAACTTTACTATTTATCACTGAAGTGTGCTATTTCGAATCTTCAGTTTAACAGTTGCAGTTACTGTGCTGGAAGTTATTTCATGGCTGAGACGCATAGGGAATTACAAGGATTTGAGATCCTATCAAATCAGCTTTGGGATGTCCCTTTTTTGTCTGCAGAAAAGCCACCAGTAGTGCAGCTCAGGTTTTGCTGATGGGCTCTTATTTTATCATTTTGCATCCTATAACTTGTAAGTTGTTAAAATTTTAGATTTGCACCATCTTTTATTCATTTTTTGTATTGCATTTCATGTAGAAGAGGGTACCTTAGTTAACAGAGTAACAGTAAAACAGGGTGAGAAAGACTCATAAAATCACCTTCAAATGATGAAATAATTTTCCAAGATAAAATATAATGTATGGAAAGGTGAATATTTCAGGATTTTCTAAGGCTAAAGGCAAGCATGGTATTTTAAAGATACCTATGTTTCCTGTGGGTTAAAGACATACATTTAATACAGAATTTTGCAGGATATCAGACTTCAACATTCTTACATTGGAAAAGTTGCCACTGACAAGAGGCCAGTACAAGGAATGTGCTGAATTTGCTGGGAAGGAGAAAGCCCTTTTCCAGCAGTTATATTTTTAATCCTAATTGTTTGGACCTGATGATGTTTTGAATTGTGAGAGTTAATTCCATGGAAGCAAAAAAAGGAAGAGAAGAGCAAGGGAAGTGGCTGTGATCAATGGTCAATGGACATAGTTTCGTGGTACTCCACACAGTTGTCGCCTGCATGGCTAGGTCTGCTTCCTCATGGTGAATTAGTATTATTCCCATTCTACATGCTGGAAAAACAGGATAACAGGTGGAGTTTTGAAGTCCACACCTATATTCCTTCATTTTGGGGCACTTCTAGCATGCCCTGTGTACTGCTTTGACTGGTCCTTCAGTGCAGACAGCAAGTCTGTAGCAGAGCTAGGAATAGAAGCCAGACCCTTGTTCCAAGTCCCAGATCTTCAAGAGTATTTTTAGGCACTTAATACCATTAATTTCATACTCTTTTTGGCCAAGGATCTTAGAAACAAGATCATGCTTCCTCCTGAAATAATTCTAAAAATCATGCTTATGTACTTTTGGACAGGGTTTATTTAGGGTTCATGTACAGTTTAGCTCTATTTGGGAAAAAAAGAGCTTCAACATTAGTTTGCACAAGAGTTCTGCATGGGCTAGGCTTTGGTGCAGCATCTAAGTATGACTAAGGCTAGAGAAGAGATGGTGCAGAGTCTTGGCCTTCTTCAGGGCAAATGGTGTTCAAGAGGAACTTTTGCAGAAAGTAAGGGAGGGCTTTGCTTAATGCCCATATACTTCAGGTTCCTTTTTTTCCTGTCTTAGAAGGACAACATCCTCTGCTTGTGTCCTCTTTATCTTGGATGTGACTTCCTTCTCTCAGACACAAAATCTTTTACATTTAAAATACAGCAAGACCACTGTCCACCAGTATTTTTATTCCAAAGATATCTGGATACATGAGGCACCCAGAAACCCTGAGGATGACAGGTCTACAACGCACTGGAGCTCCTCCAGCCACAGAGGTGCAGCACTTGCTTGGGTAGCTCATACTGGTGTGTTAAAGCTGGCTGAAAAGGCATAGACAGATACACAGATTTCTACATGCGATTATATTTGTATTGTGCTAACTTGGCAAAACCAGCTAAAGCTCTGAACCTGCATCTTATTATTAATTGATTAATTTCCTATAACACCATTACTTAGTTTGCTGTGACTTCCTCACAGCATGCACAGCTTTGCAGATGACAGAGGACAGCACCTGTTGCAAAGTCCAAACACATAGAAGACACTAAGTCAAGGAGAGCAGCACAAGCATCAAACGGGCTCAAACCCAGGTTACCCTTCTTTTCTTGGTTACACAACTCAAGATCCTGAGAGCTTTTGCTGTGCACCATTCATCTCCTGACCCTCACAGTCATCGTTTTCCCTGTTTCACGTGCCTGTGGCCACATCTAGCCCACATTCCTCCCTGTGGATAGCTGCTCATGGGGTGAGCAGACAAACACGGTGTTCTTCAGTAGCTTCCTGCCACTGCAGGGAGAGGGTCTCAAAGGAGGTTTTGGGGCTGGTCACAGGCTGCCCAGGGTCAGCGTGGGTGATGAAAGTATCTCTGCAGCCACACTGTGGAGGGCACAGGCCTGCTTCAGGCATCAAGGGGCTCCTCTCCCCACACTATCCAGCTACGGTGGTAAACACGCTTATTACAGTGCTAATGTCCTGCAAGTGGAATCCTACCTCCAAGTATATTAGGGTAATGAGTTCACACCTAACTAATGGAGACTTAATAGAGTTACTAATAGGCTGCCTTTTTCCCCCACGGTTTATGACCCCTTGGCTGGAGCTGCCAGGGGAGGCAGAGGCAGTGTTCAGCCCTGCGGCTGCCCCAACCCACTCCCCAGCTTGGCCTCCGGCTCCCCGCCTGTGCCTGGCCCAGTGGCCAGTTTCCAGAGACATCGTCTCTCCACCTTTCTGCAAGGAAAAATAAACAGTTTGAGGCTCCTGTGTCTTTATTAAACATTTCCTTTAAACTGCATACTTTGGCTCGCTGCCCAAATGCACCAAGAAAGCTTCCACAGAGTAGCTCCAGTCCAGAGCTCTGCTGCGGGCTTCCCGGGCTAAATAACCCCCGTAGCAACGAGCACCTGTGCCGGCGGCTGCAGCTCAAGTGGCCCCGGCGCCACCAGGAGAAGCTGATAACGGCGGCCGGACTCCCCAGGCCACCAGCACCCGGGAGTAGCCCTGTGGAGGAGTGCAAGGGAGGCGAGGAACCGGCAGCGCTGTTTGCCTGGCTCCGCGCTCCAGCACAGACACGACGTGGCAGCGAGGTGGGTGGGGAGGTGGCTGATTTATCTGATCAAGTTCGTCCACTGCCATGGGCCGAGAGGGTTTGAGCCATACGTATGAAGGGGGTTGGGAAGCTGCTTTGACTGTGAGGCGAAAGCAACCGTATGTTTAAGCCTGTCACACCAGAGGAGTGACACGCTAGTGTTAAGTGTGCTTCACCTGCCGCCAGCACAGGGTCAGGAGTGGGTTGTGTCCCTGCCGGCGTGGTGGCCACCATCATGCCTTGGGAAGCAGCACGCCAGGCTGCATGGCGGCAGTGGACCGCACAACATGTCTCTAAGCTGCCTCAGGAAGCGGCAGCAGCAGCAACACCACGGCCCTGCGGCCGTGGGCTGGCCAGGCAGAGCGAGGAAGGCGGTGGGAGAGGAGCCGAGTGCAGCGGGCAGCGGGGGGGGGGGACACAGGGGCGGGTGATGTCAGCGTTTCCTTCTGGATCAGTCATGTGCGCTTGCCAGGTAAACAGTCCAGAAATAGATGGGAGGAAGGCAGCGGATGGAGCGTGCGACTGGGCTGGAGCAGCTCAACTTAACCCTTGCCTTCCCACTGCCACACTCACAGGCGGCTTCCCTTGCCTTCAGGGGAGCCGAAACACAGGAGTAAAGCAAGCCTGTATCTCCTGTGTCATGGCTTTACAGCGCAGTGCCCGCTCTGGACGACAGCGCTGGCAGGGCAGGGTAGAGGTTATGGATCTCCCAGGTGGCAGTGGGAGCAGACGTGCTCCATCAAGACAGCAGGTGAGGCCAGTGGGAGCCCTGGGTCGAGGTGCTGAGGAGCACTGTCAGCCCGGGGGCCAGCCAGGCTGGGAACAGCTCCCTGCACTGGGAACAGGTTAAAACCCAGGTGTTCTTTGAAAGCACAGAAGCTGGGTTAAATCTAGGGAAGCGTTTCCAGCAAGTGAACAACATGAGTGTAGGTATAGAAAAATCTGCATTGTGCCAAGAATATTCTTAGTTGCTGTTTCTTCGTTCACTAGAAATGCTTCTTTTCTGTGACGCTTTTCAGATCAGCCTAGCAGTTAAATTAGTAACTACAAGAAAAACTACCTGTGCTGCTTGGAGACGGGGTTTTCCAAATCCTCACTCATCCCAAATACAACGCAGAGACTGAGCATGGCTGGGAGCCTGGCCGTCCAGTCGCCTCCCTCATTACTGATCTCAGAAGAAACACAGCACCGTGCAGACTCCTGCTGGGGACAGGGACCGTGTCTTTTCTGGGCAGGGCAGGGTACTTTTTTTCAGGCAATTTCCAGGCATGATAATGTGATACTGTGCATCATCCATATGTCTGTGCTGTCTGGAGCAGCAGAGGGAAACTGCAAGGATAGAAAGCTGGGGAAAACACCCTCAGAGGCACTGCTGATGGCCAGGTGCCTAGTCCTCCTTGTTCAGCACTTTCCTTTTCCCCCAGAAAAACAAAGCTGCCATCATAGCAAGTACCCATAAAATGCAAGGCATCCTGAGTGCAGAGATTAGTGGTAATTTTACAAGGACTCAAATAACGTTGGTCTGCAGGGTGCAGCACTGCCTTGAAAGGGAACAGCAGACATTTCCCCTGGAAGCAAGCTTCCTCTTTAGAGCAGTTTACAGCTGAGGCACAGTGTCAGATTGTGGCACAAATATACTGTCAGCTTTTGGCTTCAGAGATGGATATTTGATATGTCTTTCTCTTGCTGATCACTACCCAGACACAACTCCCAGCATGGTTATTTTTTGAAGCATTATGTAATTGGTTTACATGGTCAGTAGTGCTTCCTTAACAAGCCTTTCAGCAAACCCTCTGCCTGCCGTAGCCAATCCCCAACCCTTACATACACACTTACTCACGCAGGCTCAGTCTGGAGTAAACTCGCTGCTAAATACAGTTAGAAAACAGATGAAACCAGGCTGGGAATAGATCATCCGCTCCCCATGCTACGTGAGATGTGGTGCATCCGAGTCCTGGGTGCTGCTGATGTGACAACAGGGTCATGCTGGTGTTTCCCAGCCGAAGGGTAGCCTCCTCTGCTGTGCCTGTCCATAATGGGAGAAAAAGACCTGCTTTTTGGAGCATGGATGAGCAACCAAATGCGGGGCTGGTCCCAGTGTCCCTGTCTTCTCTTCCCTGCTGTGATGGCCCCAAGTGTTGGGGACCAGCTTTGGGGAACCTCTGCTATGGTGCTCAGGCCCAGAGGGACACCAGGGCCGTTAGCTCCTAGGTTTCAGTGTGAGCTGAAGCACGGAATTAGGAGCAGAGTCTCCAGCTCCCTTCGTGGTCAGGCTGTTCACTGGTCCTGCAGTGCAGGCTGCAGCGGTGCGTGGCCAGCCCAACCCTGTGTGAGGTTTGCAGGATCTTTCCTCTCCTCCAGCCGTGGTCAGCCCACAGGCTCTGGCTCTGCTGAGTCACGGCTTCCTGTTTGTGATTGCTGACTGGTGGCAGCAGTTGCAAAAGCAGTAAGAGATATTAAAAAGTGTGAACTTCCACTGGGACCTGAAGATACAATTAGGGCTGTGCCAAGAAACACACTGCAGAGAGCTGTTGTTTAAAGCGATGTGGAGCACTGCAACCCCTGCAACTGCAGGAAATAGGAAAAATGAGCATCACTAGCCTTTTATCATCTCTGAACCCAAATAAAAATTTCCTTTGACTTCTGAAGCGCACTCTGGCTCTTTTCCATGCTCCTCCTCAGAGTGTTTGATCCAGCCTTCCATTCTGGGTTTCCTCTACCTGCTGCTGCTGAGGCATGGGGATCCTTGTTTCTTGCTTTCACTGCAGACTGATTCTCCATGGAAAGCCTATGTGCTACTGTGTAAAAGGGGCAGCTTTGAAAGGCTTGCACAACTGTAATGTTATTTCCATTCTTTTTTAAATGAGAAAAATCTCTGGGGAGAAGCATGAAAGTATATGGAGAAAGTGCTCTTTGATCATTAAGATCTAAATGCAGCATCCAGATAACGTGTCTGTTTCTTCATGTTTTGCTGAAATTCATCTTCAAGTGCTGCTCCTGGGTGGGCATTTTCCTGTTTCTCATTTCTTGGCTTAAACTTTTGGAAGCATTGTCACCGGTTTCATCTCTAGTCCTGGTGATGTCTGTCTCCAAAAGTTATTTCTTCACCCTATTGTTTACTGCGTTTATATCAGCATTTCAATTTGTGTTTTAATTCCATAGCAACCTTTTTAGCCTTACTGTAAGAGTATGTGTCCTGGTTATTCAGTTAAGGACAGGAATTAGAGGATGGTGTTCCACAGATTGTGTCACTGGAGGACAGAAAATGCGTGTAGGCAGATCTTTTCTGGATTGGAGCTATAATAGTTTGCAGCTAAGAAAAAAAAATCTTCATTTTTGCACTGGCATTAGACTGATTTTATTATTTTTTTTAACCCTATGACAGACATAAGGCTGAGGACAGGCATAGAGAACATACATACATTAGGGGCAGACAAAAAGAAACACCCCACAACCTCAGTTATTTCAATAAATATCAAAAGTGGATTGAGAGTGGATGAAGAGGAGGAGGAGGCAATAGTGAACACACAACAAAGTTCAAGCTGGCAAGGAGCCCTTTCTTGAAGAATGTAAGTTTAACCTTTAGCATTCAAGTGTCTGGGCTTAAGTGTCATTATGAGCAATACTTTCCTCCAGCACAGCCTCTCCTGCCTGGAGGAGGGCTCTGTGCAGCCTTGTCAGTTTTCGCCATTCTTTACCAACTGTAAAAATGGTCTGTCTGCATATGCTCAGCAAAGTTACTTCTAGTGGCAGTGCCGCACTTGGCAAAGCAAGCATGACTCTGGAAGGGTCCAGGGAGCAACTGCCCCATCCTGGGATGGCCAATGCAGGCTCTCCTGCAGCTATGGCATGATACAGTGAGTGCTGTGCAAGAACAGTGTTCTCTGCCTGAAACTAGGTTAAAGATTTTATGCCCCAGGCTTTCCAGTGGAGCCCGCTGGCTGAGTAGGGGCTCAGGGCTTTCAGGAGACCCCGCACCAGGTACCGCTGCCCTTCTCATCAGCTTGTTTTGGCCGAAGAGGAAGAAAGAGGATCTGCTGGTGAATTGGTTTTGTGGGAAGCAAACTAAAATGAGGAAGAGGGAGGGATGGGCCTGGTGTTGTCATTGTTGTCATCATCACACACACATCCCCCCCTCCCTGTGCTAATCTCACCTTTTGATGGAGGCAACATAGGGAAAAAATTAGAGACAGCAGCAGAAAAACATCATACCTGGCTGCAAATAGACAGGCTAGATGTGCCCCCCCAAATCATCTCCAGCTGTAAAATACTTCAGGGCTGATAGAAACCACACGCATCCCAGGCATAACCCAATCTGTAAAACTGCATTCCAGTAAGAATGCAGCGTGGACCTGAAAGAAATACTGCCTGGGATTCATGCCTTGGGCTGGGTGCTGGGGTAAGGGTGACCTCTCCACTGGGCACAGGGCTGGGGTGCAGGGTGGGCTGCAGGGCCCCCAGCCATCGCTGTGGCTCCGCGGTGCTCAGCTTTCTGTCCCAGCCCACCCAGGGCACAAATCAAAGCAGCTGTGCCGGCTAATAGGGGAGGGTCGGGGTTAGCTGCAGGGTACATCACTGGCTGGAATCACAGGCTGGAATACGAATTTCAATAAGCATGCCTCACATGTCAAATGTGCTTATGTTAAATACAGGTAATGCTGTGAGTGTATGTTTGAGAGCATGATTCTTTCAGATTTCCTGTCTGATTAATTTTGCATCTTGTGTTGGTGATTTTTCCAAGCAAAGTAGTACAGGTTTTAGAGGAATGAGATCTTACATTTAGAAAGAGGTAAAGATTTGATTAACTGTAGCAAAGATGCTTCGTCAGATCAGATTTTGCACTGCTTACAACTTGGGTTTTGCGTATGTGGTTACTGTATAGCAAGTACTGGTGCTTCACACTCACAGAATAATTCTATGCAGGCTTTTCTGCAAATCTCCATCTTAATTCTAAAATAATTTGGAGGGGAAGAAGGCAGATGTTTTCCAAGGAGCATTTGGTACCTGTCTTGCACTGAAAAATGAGAGGGTTGCAGTGCTGTCCCTTGATCCTGGCCCACATGGGGGATGACAATGAGAATGCATCACCCCTGGGACAGGGTCCCTCTGCCGCCAGCTCATCCTGAAAGCCCCAGACTAGCCACTAAGCAAGGTTGTTTCAGTCACAGTCTTGACACACTGTGTATGCTGTGGAAGCTACCCTGTAAACAAAAATTCTTCTCAATACTTAAAACCTTTTTTTTTTGCTTTCTAATTCCGTGGGAACTGTAATGTTATTTTGTAACTCATTTCCCTCTTTTTTCCCTTTAAGATGGTTCCCAAACATTTATTGTGGGATTTTTCATTTAAGGTAGTTTTCTAGGGAAATTACTGTGACAGTGATTTAATTGTTTAATTAAAATCTGACATTGATGACAACATAAATACAATAGGCATGAGGTGATATAGGCATTAAACAACTGCAGTTGTGGAACACATCCATAGAGTACGCCAAACACACAGAACAGCGCACAAAGAAATGACGTTCAATATTTATCAGGTTAGTGAGTCCTAATTAAATGCCAAGACTTTTTTTCTCCATTTCTCTAAAAAAGCAAAGAAACATATAGATGTATTCCAAGTGTTTATTTCCATCACAAACACATCCATTCATGTTGTGTTGTGGCCTGCCAAAAAAGCAAATTCATTTTAAAAATTTGCTATTTGACTTCAGGGGTATTTACTCAGCCTGACTACAGGAACCAAGCCTGAGGTTTGGAGGTAGCTGGAATAGCCCAGTGATGTCCTGCCACTCCCTGTGGCTATAGTAAGTCCAGGGATTACAAAGTAGACAGATTTATTTTAATAATTGTGCAAAACCACAGAAATATATTGAAGACAACAGAAAAGAACAAACCTTCCTCTGAATTCCTCCCGACCTAAATCTCTCCCAAATTCTATAGCACGTGTCTCTTCTACAGAAATACATATGTCCCTTCTCTAGCATACCCCCACATCTCTCAGCAATAAAGTAGGCAGCTCCATGCCCATTAAACCATGCATACATGCCTCCAGAAGAAATTCTCGTTATCTGGATAGAACTGCTCAGTAGTGCGTGTCTTCAGCCCTCTCCTTCAGAGCCCTGCTGCATTTCTGCATCCCAACAATGAACATGCTGCTGTTGGAAAACCCCTTTCTATGCCTCTTGCTGAGCGTCTTTAAGTGGTATCAGATCGCTTTTGCAGCTTAGACGGCCCTTTGCAATCAGTCGCTGCTGATCCTCTGCCCTTTCCCCCTTCCCAAACCCCTAAATAACTACATCTGCTCCAGCCTAATCCATGTCAGCCTTCCCCTCTTCTTGTATGCAACTTTATGAAAAACAAACTTTCTAAATGAAAAGACAACTTACCTGGGCAATGCTCAAAGTATAAAGTAATAATAACTGAGAAAGGCAGACATCCCAACTCCAGTACGGGGATTTGATTGCAAATTTCCATTGCAAAGGAGTAGAGGGAACTGGAAATCTGACAAATGCCTTCAAATTGACCTGTGTTTTCACAATGCACGCTGTGTTTAAAATGAATGGCAGACTTTATCATTTGGAGCTCCTTCAAGAACTCTGGCCTTCTACGCTTTGTTCTGATTCTTCAGACACATTTCCAAGAAGCACAAAGCTACATAAGTGGATGAAATTATGGAGATCTTTTTCTAAGCAGGATTTCTCCCCCCCTTCCCCCAATAATTTTTAAAGCCTGAATTTAACAAGCTAGCCTGGAATGTCTTTCTTATTCTATCCATATATTAGTCCCTCATGTCCAGACGGCCTCTTCAAAGCATCAGCGTGCTCCACGCAGCACTAGGCGGAGGGAGGCAGCGTGCAGCCGCCTTGTGCTGAGCAACAGGACATGGCTGTGCTCCCTAAAAATTCACCCTAGTCCACTGCTTCCACCACAGCCCCAGGCAGATCTGGCCCAGGACAGAGCTGCTCCAAATCTACTCAACAGCCAAGTCCTATTTCTAAGGGAGGACTCAGTCTCCCTGCAGAACCTGGGGAACTGAAGCTGCTTTACCCCTGTTTTAAATATCCAAGATAACAACCATCTTTTCTGAAAGTTATGTCCAGAAAGCCATATACACTGCCTCAGAAAAACCTTTTGCTTCAAAGTTGTTCCTCCAATCTGTATACATTTCTGCAAATAATAACTTTCCTTTAAAGTGCTAGTATTAGCTCCATCTGTTCAAAATAACAGAACTGGAGCTATACAATTCTTCGTGCAAATAGATCAGATATTATGGGAGACAAAAAAATAGAGTTAACCTAATAATTCAACTGTGTCTTTAACAAGTTTCCTATGGGAAAAATCAGTCTTCCCCACAGATTTGATACTGAGACCTTCTTTCTACTAAGCACATTAAAGGTTATTTGGACCAAAAATCCTGTCTATGCATGTGTGAAGATACATACACAGTACCAAGAGGTATCTGTAGTATTACAGATGAGGTTTTATCATGATTTCTAATTAAAGCAAGAGTAGTTCTTTCTTGTATTTTAGCAACTGTCTTTTTTAGTGATTTTTTTTTTTTTTTTTTTTTTGCCTAGAACAAAGAAACCTTAAGGGAAGTAAATTTTCAAGAGGAGAAATGCATGCATGTATGTGTAATCATACCTAACGATTCCTGTAGAAATTATTCCTCAATTTTTTAGATTTTGTTACTTGTGCAGTGGTTTATCTGGCTGGTCCTGCAGCCATCATTCGTTCAGTCCCTTCTTTCCGCACACGTACACCTCATCACCTTTTTCTGCCCCCTCAGTAGAACTGGGAGCTCTTCTATCCCCCAGGCTCTGGATGGCCATGTCCAGAACATCAGGCAAATCTCTGCCATGGCTCCATGTGTCCATTCCCCTCCCCAGCCTCATCTTCTGCCCTCACCAGGAGGGGAAGGAAGATGTCCTAGGACTTGACCCCAGCACAGCGCCTGCACAGGCTGGACCCAGCTCCCAGGAGGGTGGGGGGCCACAGAGTGTGCTCTCCGCTCAACCCTTGCGGCCCTGGGCACCTCTGACCCCCTCCTTTTGGGCACTTGGGATCACCCCGGGAGCATCAACGTACAAGAATGCAGGAGCAGTGAGAAGCTGTCGCAGGAGGGCACAGCGCAGCATGGCCGGAGGAGCAGCAGAGCCGCCGAACAGGGGAATGTTTGGTTTGTGTTAACTACTCAGACAGATGCACTCCGGCATGTTTGCATTTATGGGATCCATATGTTGTCATGGGAAATTAGAGGACAGCAACACAAATCTAGAATTCACAATGCAAATGCAAAGAAAACGTAAATGGCTACCAGACAGCGTTGCACATGTTCTTGCGAAGGTGCCTATTTCTGGAGCATTAACAGTTACTAGATTTACTTGCCACCTTCTCCACATATTTACTTTTTCTTTGCTCTGTAAAAAGTGTGTACACAGGCAGCACTCATTCCCAGCTAGGTCCACCAGATCTACAGCCTCTGGTGAAAACACGCACTCCTTCTAAGTTTCTAAGTTACACCAAGTACGAAAAAACAAGGATTACTTTATTCTCACTTCAACTTCATCATCCGAACACATTTGTTTCATATTCAGCACAAACAACAGTTCCAAATTAGGTGCACCTTTACAGACAGCACACCAAGCAGCCCTGAAAAATCCAACCTGCCTCAAGGCTTGTTGGTTTGGATTTGGGCTTCCCCACCATGCCCCACTTCTTTTTTTT
>JAOEHY010017704.1:0-11012 GCA_025447955.1 Psilopsiagon aurifrons
AAAAACATTGGTGTTATCAGCGCTGTTCTCAGGCCACAAGGCAAAAACACAGCGCTGCACCAGCTACCAAGAAGGGGGAAAATGACTGCTACTGCTGAACCCATGACAACAGGGGAAGCTTCTAGCAGCTTCTCACAGCAGCCACCCCTGTAGCCTCCTCACTAGTCAAACCTTTCCACAGGAACCTGATAAAACTGTCTAGTGTGAACTGTCAGATTTGATATCACTGCGAAAACAGACCACTAAGGTAAAACCAGCTGAGGTAAAACTCAGCTGTGAGTGTACTGTGGTCCATACTACTGCTTTAGTCATAGTGTAGTTCCAAGTAGGAAAGACTATAAGGATGTAGCAGCTATTATTAGCAAGACTGCCTCTAAAAAGGTGTTTATTTTAGTCTTGCATGACTCATCCCTATTCTTACATAAAAGACAAGACAAAGTGCAGATCACTGACTTTGGCCACTAATCAAAATCCTGGCAAAACCTTAGAGCCTGTGCTTTTGCTTTGTCTGTCTTTTTCATCTGTGTCTCGCTGCAAGACAATGGCAAAGAAAATAAGGAACCACAGTTGATTGTTTCTGTGACTTAAGTATTATCTAGGAAGCTTTTAACTAACACAGCATCCACAGTTCTGAAACTAGATAATGCTCAGTGAGGTTTTTGTCGTTTGCTTCTCTTTACTCTTTACTGGCTGTCGTGGTACTGTATTAAATCATAGCTTTCGGCCACATTAGATTTCCTACATTCTTCAGATGGGCTCCACTTATGTCAAACAAAATTCTTCATCTCTTCTTGATAAATTCTGTGATAAGCCTGGGGTGAGACAGAAAGAAAAGAAATCAATCCAGTTACACATAGTTAAGTGGGGGTGTTCTTTGTTAACCTGAGGGCCAAGGATGGGATGCTGGATAGGGAGGCAGCTGGGAGATGCTTCAGTTACAAGAAGATAGTACTCTAAGAGGGAGAGGAGTCCATGGAGCTTTGTAAACAGGTAGCTTCATTTCTTCATTTTCAAAAGCATGAAGAGGAAAAAAAGTTAAAGTGGCACAATTGCTTCAAGCCAAAATGATTGTAACTCTTGCAGTGGAAACAAGAAGCAAATACAGGAGTGAGGAAGGTAATTGATAAGCCCTCGAGGCCCAGGTGGTAATTATGGTTTCCCAAAGGAAAGATTTAATAGGACTTTGCTGATGTTTCAGTTGGAGCTGTGATGAATGCAGTGCTCAAGACTTCAAACAAAAGAGAAAATTATCAACTGCCTTTCCTGCTTAGAAGGCAAAGCAAGAAGTAAAAATGTAAAATACCTGGCTTTCCCCAGACTGGTTTAAACAGTGAAAGATTTCCTTCATCTTTCCCAGCTGGAGGAAAGAACCCTTCATTTTTTATCTCAAGCTGCAGTCCATCCTTCCTTTCTATTTTGGGCTTTTAAAAATTTTCCATTTCATCCTCTTGTTTAGGAATGTATCATCCTGGCTGAAGACAACAAGCTCTGTCCTACTTACCAGTTATGCTTCGTTGGCTGGTTAGTGGCTTAACTCCTCAGTGTTAAACAGAAACTTTTCCCATGCTTAGACAGAGTTTGATCCTAATTCTTACCTCACCCATTTC
Organism: Psilopsiagon aurifrons; assembly: GCA_025447955.1. Lineage (NCBI taxonomy): Eukaryota > Metazoa > Chordata > Aves > Psittaciformes > Psittacidae > Psilopsiagon > Psilopsiagon aurifrons. The sequence goes on from JAOEHY010017704.1 coordinate 1,608, forward strand.
CCCAATTGTTTAGTTGATGTTACTGAAGTGAGTGGGATAAAGATGGTGGGAAATGTTTTGTAGTTGCAGTATTCCTGCCTGGTAAGGAGGATCTAGAATTTGTAATCATAGAACCATAGAATGGTTTGGGTTGGAAAGGACCTCAAGATCATCCAGTTCCAACCCCCTGCCATGAGCAGGGACGCCTTACACTAAAGCATGTCACCCAAGGCTCTTTGTCCAGCCTGGCCTTGAACGCTGCAAGAATGGAGCATTTACCGCTTCTTTGGGCACCCTGTGCCAGGGCCTCACCACCCTCACAGTAAAGAACTTCTGCCTTATATCTAATCTGAATTTCCTCTGTGTAAGTTTAAAGCCATCACCCCTTTTCCTGTCACTGATGAAGAGTCCCTCTCGAGCATCCACCGCAGCACAGAGAACTGAGCCAATCTCAGTGATAATAGTCTTCAGTGGCACCAGAATAAGGCTTTGATTAGAAATACTCTTAGAGGTCAGAATTCAGGCAGGCTATTTGGGTTTGATATCAAACAAGAATATTTTTCTCATGCATAAACAGCATCATATAATCAAAATAGGGTAAAGATTTAGTTGATTGATTTATAACTAATACTATTACAGCTATACTGTCAGGATGGAAAGCTTTAAGTTATAAATAATCAGAAAAAGTGCCCCCACTCTTAGGCCTCGTTAGATTCTGAAAGGGAGAAGTTCCTATTGCTAAGCAGCTAACCCCAAGGTCCTCCCTATTTCAGAGTTATTATCAGTCTAACCTTAGTGCAGATAACTAATGACACAGTTTTAATCTTGGCTTGTTTCTGAAGTTTTCAACATAATAGCTTTCTTTTGTATGCAACAAGGACAAATACTTATCTCTGTCCTAAGGTAAGTGGTCTGGGTTTAGGAGAAAGAGCCTGATCTAGTGAACGATGTCCATGCCCATTTGGACTAGGTGATCTCTAAAGGGCCCTTCCAACCAAAACCATTCTGTGAGGCTGTGGTTCTCTGGTAAGTATTATTTATTTTGAAGCAATGTTGGAAGCAGAAGGTAAATTGAGATTCTGATGCTTTGAGGAGGCTGCATTATGGTTTTTAGGTCTTTGATCTATAACAAAGTGACTGAATGTCTGTATTTAGAGTTCTTGCATCCACACAGCTTCCTATATATGGAAGTTCTGTCTATTCCATACAGAGAACAATTGTCCAGTGAGCTTTTGCTATTTGCTTACATACCCTCAATTTCTGAGTAATAGTCTGTGATACACTCACTTCTTTTCTCTTTGAAAGTAAAGCCAGCCAGGAAAGTATGTATTCAAGATCCTTCTCTTGTGACAATACCTCAGCTCATCAAGACATCTCAGCAGTCTCTTTCTCCTCACAGTGACCTCTTAATCTGAGTCATCTTGAAGAATGACTGGAAGTTCCTGGCCTTTAGAGCAAGGGTTGGTTGTTGCAGTTAAGAATTACTCTATAATCCAAGGTGACTTCATGAAACTTACTTGCTAATGCTGACATGAGAGCGTGACTGTTACCGTCATTCCACTGAACAAAACCAGTGAGCACTCTAAATAATGAGCCATATAAGAAACAAATAAATTCACATCTTTAGTCTTCCACATGGAAATCTATCACTTAGCAGGGACATATGTCTAAAACATTAGAACAGTCTAAAGAACACTGAGAAAACAGAAAGATACTAAGCTAAGATGAAGTAGATACCATGTAAGTAAAATGACATTATAATGGCCCATCTGTATTACAGTTTCTTGTAGCATTCACTGTTTATCTACCAGAAACAGCTCAGCATGCATTTGCTAGCTAAATTGAAGCCTGGTCTGGGATGTCTCTTTCCAGATTTACAGTCTTACTTTTTTTTAATGGTATCTTTGACTCCAGTTCTGAAAATGTGACTGCACTGGGATAGAGTGAGAGCTGATTTTGATGGCTTTCTTTCTGAGCAGTTTGAGATGTAAGGAATAGTGAAGAGTCAGGTTTTAGACTCTATTGGAACTATAAATATTTACCTCAAAAGTCAAGGCAAAAATCAGGTCACAAACTGACTGAGTTAAAAACTGCTGCAAAATCAAAACTCTCAGCAGGTAAGAGATAAAATCTTTCCAGTCACATAATCACATTTGTCTGTCTTTCAGCTGCTGAGGGATAACTACTGAATGCCTTAGCTCTGAGAATACTGGAGTCGTACTGATTTTCATTCAGTCTTGAAAACCACACTTAGCACCTTCAACAGCAATCTCCATATGTCACCCCGACCTGTATATATATCCCTGTGCTGTAATGTTACCAGTGTCAGGTGCACACATTAATACTGTGCATGGTGGAAAGAGCCTTGAGCTGGTGTTGAATGCACCAGCTCTGGAAGGAGAAGTGACAGAAAGTTGTTGATGCCCTGCTGATATAACTGGAGGGCAGCACCATGCTGGTGTCTCCGCATTCCTTCCAGGATTCAAGCTCCTGGCTCTGCATGGTGTCATGCTGCATCCTTGAGGTATGCCAGCTTGCTCCGTGCTAGCTCAGGTGCTCCTCGTGCACCTTGGGAATCATTCCCTCTCTGTGTCCTACACACATGTCCTCAGAATAAATTGTGATGAGGTAAAGGATGAAGTGGCTTTCAGTGTCTTCAGATGAAAAGGAGAGGAATAGGGACATACAGTGTGGATAGGATGGTACCTGAGAAGGATGCACAGGAGCATTACCACATTAAACAGGGATGGCAGGGGTTCCCAAAGAAACAGCCATCAAGGGATAGCACAGGAACTCAGGGAACCCTAAGTATTTGCCCTGACTTTGGCATACGCACCCAGTGGATTTTACAGCTTAGTTTTTCCAGATTTGTATAAAATCAGTTTCTGAATTGAATAATGAGATTCTGTCTCTCTGAGCAAGAGCACTGAGAAAGAGCTGCCATGTAAATATGAACAAAATTGCTTTGAAGCTTTCTGTTGAGACCATGTTAAAACTGGAATCAGGATGTTGTTGAGAAGACTGAATTATTTGCCCAGACTATTGAACTTTTGTGTTCTTTTTATTGTGCCTGTTGTACCCAGACTGGAAAAAGGCTGTATCAGATTGTAGTTGTTCTTTCCCACTGAGAAAACGTTAAGGACAAATGAATGGCGTATTTTATCTGCTTTATTCATTTATTTATTGATCTATTTTTAAATTGCTGCCTCTGACACCACAGTTTTTACTGTTCCCATCCCCATTAGCAGAGTTATTTCTAGCAGATCTATACCTTGTCAAATGCACACCTACATTTTTCTCCATTCCTCTGGACAAAATTGTGCTGTTTCAGTAAGAAATGCATTCTTTCTGATAAGCATATATATGTGTGTGAAAGAAACTATATATTATTAGCAATTGATCACTGAACTATTTCAGACAGCATGTATTTAGAATGTCTAAAAATATTCCTAATTTCAGAAGCTCGGGGGGGGAGTTGGATCAGGATTTCTTTGCACTCTGCAGGAAGTCACTATGAAGACTGACAAGGATGCACTAATGAAAGCCCATGGCAGAAGCCGTCAGACTGGGGCAATTCCACCCCTGCTGCCTCTGCAGAATTTCGGTTACACATTAGGATGAGCGAGTAGCACACATTAAGGTTACTTTTTATGGCAAGTTTCCTAGAACTGAAGCTTCTACATTAGCATAGTTAGGCTTCAGGATCTAAATCACATCTTTCATGGCTGTCTTCCCGGTAGTGTAAAAAAAAACCACCTGGAAATCAATAAGAAGAGTATTAGGATGCACTGAAATTGTCCCTCTACTGCTGCCAGTCTGTCAATGTCAGTAACTGGGACAAAACTGATTTAGGTCAAGGTATTTGGAGAGATGCTACTTCAATATGGGCAATGAAGCAAAGAACTGAGAGGCTGGGAGAAAAAAGGTGGCATGCAAGAAGAATCAATTACCACCTAAAAGTCATCTAAAATTTATACATTAGACTTGTGAGTCTACCTCTTTCTCACATTTCTGTCTCTATGTGAGGGTGTCACACGGCAAAGCCATGTGAGCAACATGTCATGAAAGAAATTATTATTTCTAGCTCTGAAATGAAACCAGTAACTACTGGTGGGATTGTTTGATGCATGTTTGGCTAAATACAAAGTTCTTTTGCCCAGATATATCTTTAGCATGTAAAATTCACGTATGTTAGTCAATTCAAGTATCCAAAGTTTTCTGGTATGAACAAGGGACTATTAGTCTCCAAAACAGGGCAGCTGCATCTCCTGGAAACGGTCCTCAGCCCATGCTGATTCCCAAACCCTTCAGTTGGTCTGGCAGCAGTGCCCTTGCAGGTGCTGGCCAAGCAGGATTTAGTAGCCCATCAGGGAGTTCAGTGCTCAGGAAGGTGCATAACTTGCCATCTGCATTGCTGTCAGAAGAGAGCATCTGACTGGCCCTTCGCTCATGATGATTATTTAGGATTAAGCTTTGGCACATCAAGTGTTCCTAGGAGTCATTGCAACACCTTGGGTAGTTGTGTCTCCTTTACAGTGAGATGCAGGTTGTGAGGTACTTCAGGAATTTGAGCTCCTAAGTCTCTTTGAAGCCCTCCTGAAGTGTCACTTTCAAGGGCAGAATACAAGTCACAGCTTCTGACAGTTACAATTTTCTGGGAAATACTGGCTTATCCTGCAGTGCCTCTAAGTTTTAAACCTTTGCAGAAGAGCTTGGTTGACATTTAAATTCCATTCTACAACACTTTGATATGAAACAATTTAATTTAAATCATAAAGGATTTGCATGATATTTGATGTTTAAACCCAGGCTTATCTTCCTTACTTTTGGAAGCACCTAGCATTTCTGCCCTTCAGTGTACGGCAGCATCACACACTGAGGTGTACATGAAGATAAGTGGTGGTGAAACATTGGAAAAGGCTGTCCAGAGAAGCTGTGGCTGCCCCATCCCTGACAGCGTTCAAGGCCAGGTTGGACGGGGCTTGGAGCAACCTGGTATAGGGCAGGTATCCGTGTCCCTGGCAGCGGGTTGGAACTAGATGAGCTTTAAGGTCCCTTCCAACACAAACCAGACTGGGATTCTATGATTGGGCTGGTCATAGATCATTTCTATCTATGATCATTTCTATTCTTCCTTTGTTGTAAGGCCCTTTTCTAATCTTTTCTTGCTTGCTTTGGACTTAATTCACATTCCAAAATATGTAACATAGAATCAAGCTGGAGTTTTGCTGTCTGTGTATATTTGGGTTTGTTGTTTGGGGTTCTTTTTCATTTAATGCACAGCAAATCAAAGTGCACAGTAACAGATTTGCAGAATTACTATTATTAGGAATGAGGCTGCTGTTTACTAATTGAAAACCTTTTTCTGTTATCTTCACTTGGACTTCATTTGTCTCCCTTTTCTCAGTGTCTGGGTTCAGTTTGTGACATGTTTCTTTGGATAATATGCTTCTGATGAGTCGCTACGTTTTTACATGGCCATGTAGCTCTTCAGTGTGTTCTTAAAATGTCAGTGCGTAACAGCACTGATTCATCCAGTACATTGCACAGCTGACTTCAGTTTGGGAAGCAGGCAATTTTGTTGCTAACTTTAGGTATGAAAGAAAGGGGAGGGCAGGTTTGGGTTCCTTTTGGCCACTACAAGGAAAGAAGTGCTTCCAAAGAAGCATTTCCAACTTGTCTTAATACAGGACTTGACTGCAGAGCAGTTGTTCCCAAAGGAAAGGCTGCATCCCCTCATTGCCACTGCAGGCACCCACAGGCTTGGAGCAGTGCATAAGGCAAAGCATTGCTCAGCTGGTTTTGCCTTTTGCTGCAAGGATATTGCCTCAGGACTGTGTTCTGTGTAGGCTACGTGGAGCTGCTTGAAAGGCCAGAAAACTGCCTCGTGCTCCGTGAGTCATCAGATCACACGAAAATAGAGTTTTATTTCAAACTATTTACAAATAAAATCAAACTTAATGAAAGGTTTGTTGTTGATTCTTATTCACTATGACAAAATGCTCTGACAAGTCTGCTGTTATATGTCTATGCTGCAGGGTCACTAAGCAAAAAAAGCATTCCTTTTTGCACTTAGGCTTTCAGTTGAGATGATAAAAAGTCATTCTTTGTGGACAGTAAGTAAATTAGAATGTTGTTACTTGCAGGTGGTAACAAAAGGACTCATTATGAATTAATGAAGTTGCTCTTGTAAACAAGTTTGTTTTCTCTAAAGAGAACTGCAAAAGTTATCTTTTGCTACTTTTGAGTTGATGTTGTGTAACACCATGTATTTGTGGCTAGTGTCAGTTTTGCATGATAACTACAGATATACATATCCAGACATATATATATGTATATAGAGACACATTACAGATACGCTCTTTTACTAAGTAGGATGAGTAGGATTTTTTGTTTAATCCTTGTGATGCGTCTGGTGAAGTTTGACATTCCTCAGCAAAAGTGGATACTAAAGGATTGTCCATTATTGGTTTGCACAATGTGTTGTGCTCCTAATCAAATCTGATAGAGATTTTCACTTCTATTTATTGGGCCTTAGATGGTTGGTCAGGTGCATTATAGTGGATTAGTTATTTTCCCTTTTCAAGGCCACTGAACCAAAGCACAGGCTTAAAGGTCCCAAGGTCCCTTGGGTGGCATAGTTTAGTGGGAGGTGTCCCTGCCCATGGCAGGGGGTTGGAACTGGATGATCCTAAGGTCCTTTCCAGCCCTAACTATTCCATGATTGTATAAGGTGTCAGCATCTCTTTCTGCAACCAAGCTGCTACAGTTGGAGTGGATTCTTTTTTTTCTGTCTGAGTAATTCCAATCTATTCTTTGCTTGTAGGTAGTTTAAAATGTATTTATAATTTAATTTGGTTATTTTAAACTAAATAGTTGCATATTTGTAATTACGGCGTGCTATGGCTATATGATGCTGGCTGTGCTTAAGCATTCCTTAGGGCTTCAGTCATCAGTCTTGTTCTCAGGCATAGCCATGGCAAAATGGTTGTCAGGCATAAACTGGTGACCAGTTCTTTAGTCACTAGTGCTATATAAGCATAAAGTTAATTGAATCAATACTTTGCTGGATCCAAGGATGCCTTTCAGTAGTACAGTTCAGCTGCACAGCTCCACTGGGCAAACAGGAGTCAGATGATCCAATGCTCTTAGGATGCCAAATGGTGCAGAACTTGGGCTGCCCACAGGCTCCATGGGCCTGGTGGAGGACAAATTTAAACACCTGCCCGCAGAGTGTATAATGTTCTAATAGATGTTAAAACATAAAACCACATTCCTTCCTCCCAGTAATCACTGCAGACACACATCACGTAAATGTGCTTTACAGCAAGGCCCATTTTGTGTGGTTAAAAAATCATGCTGTTCCTCTTTCTCTCTCTGGAAGCATCTCTTTTGTGTTCTTCCATAGAGAAAGTGACTGGATTGCATGCTGAATAAGGAATATCGTCGTACATTAGCTTTACCTATTTAAAGCTTTCTTATGTAGCTCTTTTTCCCTTGCTTCCTTGTAGCATGTATATGTGAACAAAGTAATTGCCTGCAGGTCTCACTCTAAAGACATAAATGTTTTATTGTGTTTTCTTTTAGCTTTGTATAGCAAATGCCAATACTTACATCCAAACCTAACAGTTCTGTGAGGATTAACAACATGATACATGGCCTCCAAAAAAACCTTATGAGCGATTCCAGGTTTAAGGCAGCGCAGTGAAAACTAAAACAACTTTAAGAAAGAGTTATCTGTGAATGCTGCAAGGCTTTCCTATATAAAGAGAAATACATGAGCAGTACATTTTTTTTATTGTTTCTAGTGCAGAGGCATTTTCTGGAAAGTGACTCTATGTGGGTGGAGGAAATACAGATTATCTGTGCTTGATGACAACGCATTCTGTCAATATATCTGTGTAATCTCTGTAAAGGCTTTAACTAAAAAGCGTGGAAATGTACAGAACCAGTCAGTTGATCTTGCATCTATAATGTTTCATTTTAAATTGTGTGGCTTGGTTCGTGTGTGCTTACCTAATGAGAAAGACTGTTGGGCTGCAGAATTGGTACTCCTAAAGAGGTCTATATTTTGATCCATATCTTTGAATTCTCTGCCTAATGGCCTTTAATGTAGGTGTGCACAGTTTTAAAAATAGAAGGGCTCAGCCTGCTATCTGCTACCTCCTGTAAATACTTATAAGGTGGTTCATTCAGAATTCAAATAAAGATCTATTGTCTTCTCCATGCTTGCATAATACCACTGTACTCCTGATTAGAAAAAAAAAAAAAGAATTTATTTTTAGGGTTGAGCATAGCCTCATGTTTTTATAAAGTGTTAAACTGGGAATTGTTTCATTGGGGTCTGAAGCATGTAATTGCTTCAAAGGTCAGTGTGGCAGATGAGCACTACTCCAGGGTGCAATTTCATGAGCGCTTGCAGCAGGAATGCTTCAGCTTCCTCTGTGCTTCATGCCTGTCCTCGCACACAGCTGAAGCTGCTCCATGAGTGAGCTGCAGGAATAGGCCTGGCTTGGCAATGCAGTTTGTCCAAACAGGATCCTGTTCTTCGGGCTTCCTTGCAAGGAGCCATCCCAGAAGAGCTGACGGATGCACCAGCAATGCGTGGTAGTACCAAAAGGGTGCTTGTCCACAACTTGTCCACCCACTGTGCTGCCCGTCGCTGGCCCAGCAGTCAGATCAGTGATCGTTTATGGAATCATTCAATGTTAATCATTTCACTTAAATGATACAGATTAAAATGATCCTCCTGGGGTTTCTTCCCCCCCTGGAGTCAGCTTCTCAGAAGGGCCCCACAACCATTAGCGTCTCTGCTGAGTGATTGCCGAACTAGTATGTGGGTAAGCGGTCAGCAGGGGAGAGCAGAGGGACAAGAGCCTGTTAAACTTGCTTTTGCACTGCAGAACCACTGCTTGAACATGCAGCTTGGGTTGCATTTCCTTTCTTCATGTGAGCAAACCGGTTTGCTCAGACCTCAGAACAAGCCCCAGCAGAGGTGGTAACTGGATGTGTCAGAGAAATGAGGAGAAACCAGCTTTGGTTGCAGTGGTTGAGCAGTTTTAGGTTTTCATGCATGCTTTCACCTGTGAAGGGCAGATATGCAAGAGATGTTTCGTTAGTATATGTGTGACCTCTAGTTTGCTATTTTAGGTACCTTATTTTTGGTGCTGGTTCTGTACCATAATTTATAGGCTGTAATAGCATCTGAGAACAAATTAAATGCAAGAGACATGTTCATGAAATGAATGTTAAGATACTCCCTGTTGCACTTCAAACTTCATTTTAATTTTACTGAATTTTAAATTAGAACATATATTTTTAAAGCTTTGGAATTTGGTAAAAAAAAAAAAAAAAAAAAAAAAAAAAAAAGAAAAGAAATGTTTTGTGTGTTTATTTTAAGGAAATAAGAAACAAAAATACCAATAC
>JAOEHY010017707.1:0-39422 GCA_025447955.1 Psilopsiagon aurifrons
CCCCGCTGCAGGAGGACCTCCACCGGGGCGCACCGAGTGCAGCCCCGCCCATGGCGCACCCTCCCCTCAGCAGAGCAATGCGGGCGCTCTCTGCTCCCCGAGCTCTGCTCCGCATCCTCCCCTCTCATCGGCTCTGTGTGGGTGCCTGCACTGACCACCGCCGGGGCAGACAGAGCAGAGCCCCCAGAGCCAGCCCGGGTCATACGACGAGGGGGCACCATCCCGCTCGAACTGCCCGCCCGAACTGCCGCGCTAACTGCCTCGAACCCGCCCTGTTTGCAGCCCTCCCGATATAGCTGATAACACTGATATAACTCAAAAGGAGTCCATTAGGACAAATCCTTTACCTGCAGGGACACAACATGCTATATTGGATTTTTCAACACCTGCTGTTGAAATCATGTTCCTTCCCATGTGCTACAATCCAGAAAAGGAGAAGGACGCAGCAATTAATCTGTTTGGTGCTTTCATTCTCCCGCATAGTTGGTTATCAGATCCTCTCCTGCTACTGTCTGTGCTATCTGGATTCGTATTGGGTTCCTCACATACAAGAGGATGCAGGCCTTACCAAGTGTCTGTTCACCACTTGGCCATTATGTAGATGGATAGCTACAGAGTAATATTACTCATCTAAAACCATCTCCTTAATTCTTTTTTTTTTTTTAAATGTTTTGTAGTTAGCAGAATCTGTAGCCTAAAGTAACAATTAATCCTCTGAAGAGCCTTTGCTGCAGATCTCATACATATCATAACAATTGATATATTTCATAGCCTTCTGGAAAAAGCACCGTGAACTATGATATCATACTTCATCTGAAGCAAATCTTTTATCCATGCTTAACAGTTTGATAACACTTCTATTAATATAGAAATGCACCCTATGCCTAATGGTTGACATAGGAAAGGTGTAGAGTCAGCAAAATGTTAATTGTAATAATAAGTCTCTTTTCACAGTATCAGCTAGTTGTTCATCCATCTGCCTAATGATTACACTTCTCAATTGTACTAGATTTGTTTCTGCTTCTTCCATATAGAACTATGCAAAAGCTTCAGGAATACAGATGAAGGAATTACAGCTGTCAACTTATATCAGAGTTCAAGAGCAGGCAATGTTTCATTCTAATTCCTTTCTCTCACCCTGCATTCACACACTTGGACAAAACAGAAATTAGCTCACAGATTGCTGGAACTCCGGTTCCTTGAACTTCCAGTTCAGTACTCAAATTAGTACATACTCCCCTGAATTATGATCAGGTAAAGACTTCTGACACTTTTCCACATATGGGCCAAAGGGTGACACCATGCTTCTAAATACACATCAATTTGTTCTGAGTATGTTCACCCTTTCAGCTTTAATAAGGGACAATAGCACACCAGAAATTCTAATTATTCTTTAAAATTCCTTTCCTGATTAAAAAAAAAAAAAAAAATCTGGGCTATGTGTGCTCTCTTTTCTCTATCTTCCATTTTGCCAAAGGCTGCTGTCAAAATCCTTATTATCTTTGTTACTGAGAGATCCATCTTCTCCAAGTTTACATTTTCTTTGTGAATATATAACAAAAGAGAATAGAAAATGTATTTTGGCATTTCATACATCATTTTCATGCCAAAATGTACAATTTAATAATATTCATTTAGATTTTAAATGTAGCAGGACTTGGGAGGAAATTTGAACTATTCCAACTTATCATAAGCTTGATTTTGGCTGTGTGCTGAAACTGGAGCCGGATGCTGCTAAATATGGAGCTAGAGTTGGTCTGCGCTTCTCCTTGAGCATTTGAAAACAGTACTAAAAGTGAAAACACATAATTAGAATAAAATGTCCTCAGTTTTTGTTCAAAGCTATTTTATCCTGCTTGGACAAAAAGAAAATTAAAAATATCATCTCTAGAGCTCTCGTATGTATATTCTAATGCTGACAGAATGGGCATTTCTCTATATACCTCTAAGGGTGAAAGCTGTTTCTGACCCTTGAACTTACATTTCATTGGTTATAAATTCAGAGTAAGAAATAATGATTCTCCCTAAGATGACTCAGTGTAACAGTAGCTGCAAGGAACTGCTTAGTGATACCAGAAATCTCTCAGTCATACAGTTCAGATGTGAAGCTTGCAGCAGAAACTTTTGCAGATCTGTGATTTTGTATGGTACAGAACAGTCAGTGATAATAATTCTCCCAAATGAGGACATATAGCACAGAGAATGCTTTCCAACAGAATCACTTTTCAACAACAGGATCACGTCAAAGCATAACTTCTTCAGGAGGTCCAGATGCCGTGTGGAGAAATAAGTATCCAGTCTAATGCTGCAGCCAAATAAAGGGATCAGCAACATGAGACTTTTTATACATATAAGACCAGTAGAAATAAAGTTCCATATAAAACAATGGATCCTTTCTCACAAAGAATTGAAGGGCATGATTTCAAGATACATACAGTTACTGTCTGTGAAAATAAAAAACCTGTCACTGTCATTGATCATATTTTACTGTATTGTGTGACATTAATTGATTTAGAGTGTATCATTATATTACAGAAATGCAGACATATGCTAATACCCATCGAAGTGTATATGCACTCCTTGACTTCCATTAATGTGACCAAATAAAACAAAATCCACATTTAGTTAAAAAAAGGGTCCTGGTACAAAAATCACTCAAGGAGCTATCACAAAATCAGATTGTCCGGAGGCTTTGGTATACTAGCTAAATGTACTTTCTGGTGGAAGCAACCAGATATTTACCCATTTTATAAGAAGAAAAGCATACCCAACAGACAGAATGAAGCACAGTAGTAGCTAGAAAAAATCACTGAAGAATAAACTAGTGCATGTTTCTGAGCTGACTCCTTCTGTCATAACTGCTCATATGATTCAGCATTGATGGAATAATTTTGTGTTTCTCTGCACAGCCGTTATCTCTCTGAGAGAATATGCTTCAGAAAGCAGATTTAGGAACTCGTCAGCAATCTGATATTCCTCTGCCTAATCAATACAAAAATGTCTGGTTATTAGTGAAGTATTTCAATTTCATATACCTCTGCTTCTACCTTAATTTAATGCATTAAGAAACTCTCCAGGATTACATATGACAATGTTGTCCCTGTTTAGTAGACAATTACTGACATATCTATATTTGGCAAATGTCTGATAATTGGATGCAAAAATAAAATGTATCATTAAAACAGCATGTGAATCAGAAACAGCTTCTGTTGAGCTTTGAATTAGTAATTGAATAACTTGATAATTTGACTAGATTTTGAGCAGTGAGTTATATGGGTATCATTTTAATTAAAAAAAAGTTTAATTTGAGCTATTAAAATATTACACTATCAAGAGATCAAAATTTAAAGTCTTCATTCCCACATGTTTAAACAATTTTGGAAATTCAGAGTCATGGGTTTTGGGGTTTTTTGTTTTGAATTTTATAAAGAAAACTCGTTTCCCAGAGCATGAAAGCCAAAAAATATAAGGCATAATTGTAAAGTTCATATGTGAAAGAAATCTTCATTACTCACTGACAATTTTCTTTGGTTTGTTTTGCTTTCTTTTCTTATGCTTCAATATATGCAGTGGGTCAGACTTTAATTTCAGCTCCACATGTGTAAATCAGAAGGGCTTTCAATTATGAATTACTCAAGAATTGTAGTAGTTTAACAGAGATCAACATCTTGTTCAGAAGTGGTGACTTGTACCAGTCAGGAACAGGCTGGGACAATTACAGTTAACGGGGCAATTACAGTTTGCGTATGCATATATTATCTATGATGACAGGAACCTGAAATTTCAGGAAAGCTTATATATTTCTGACATATTTCTAACCTTCATTACTATTTCAGTTTATGTTCAGTGGTGAACTTTGCAGTGAAATGATCATATTTTTGACAAGCAGAGTGAGACTAATGGTATGCACAAAATGCTTAAGCAGAAACATAAGTATGTGCTTGAATATGTGCAAAATACAAACTCCATTTGCCAGAAGCAGGGATCTGGAGACAGCATCTAGATTCAGACCAGCACATGTAGGCCAGCAAGGATGGTCTTAAACTCAATGTAACAAATGAGCATTTAAAAATTAGGATCTTCTGCCAACTCTTCTTCTTAGGCAACAGCCATCTTAAAAATGCATATCCTCCTACAAACACACATACACAAACATGCTGATGCAAACTCATATGCACAAGCATATCTGTAAAGGTACCCCAATGCTGTTTAGATGTGATAGCATGGCTTTTTTTAAATTGGGCTTTACATGCAGCATAAAAAATAATTTCAATGAAGAAGCAATGTTTTTATACTCAGTTTCTCCAGTGCTGACTTTCATACCATAGTATAGTAAGTGATTTCGCTTGCATCTTCTGCTAGTAAAAGAGGGTGTCTAACAGTGTAGGCAGTTGTGATCAGCCAGTTATCTAACATGTATTTCCAACAACAAGAAAAGGCCAAATAGAAGGTCAGCAACATGTTTCCAGAAAGGTGAGAGCTCTGTTCTTGCTGTGTGCAGAAGGCAATATGAATAAGAACTATTCCTACACACAAGATAATCAAGGTTGTACAAATAACTGTAATTTTTGTCTTCCCCATACCTGTTTATGAAAACAGATCTGTAAGCTTATTACTGGCTATTTCTATTACGAATTACACTTTGCTTGAAAGAGCTTTGGGGTATCAAAGTTATTTCTATAGTTGCAATTTGGCAGTAAATAATTTGTTATGACTTTCATTGCAATAGGAAGATCATACTTTTCCTAGATCTGAGCTCAGCCTCACATATTTACATTTCACTCTATATTCCTTCTAAATTAAATAAGTTTACTATGCCTATCAGACATAAAATTTCACAATAAAATCTTGAATACTTGTCACCTGATGCTCAACTCACATTGAAATCAGGCATGGACCTTAAGGAAATTAAAAGGAAGTGTTTTCCTCAATGTTAAGTGAAAACTTCCTTCTTATAGAAACTTCAGGAATGTAAAAGGCAAATTGAGTCTTGAATGGTATTCCAATCATTTTCATCCACATTTCTCTGCTGCTAAATTCACTATAACACCAGTAAATTAGAGCTGTATGAAAACACACTCTTGTTTCTAAAAATGGCATTTCAAAGTCACACCTGACTACAGCTTTGTCATTTTTTGGCTCATTCATATCTTGTCTTTCAGTCTTCCTATCATCACCCCTAGCTGCAAGCCAAATTCATCTTGGTTTTGCTTTGCTTTTTTTAAGCATGGATTGTGAAGCAGTGAGAGAACTTCAGTGCTACAAATATTATCTTGCATAACACTGTCTAACCTTTCCAACAGTAGAATCACCTAAAGGAGGTTTCAGTACAAAAATGAAAATCAAGACTCATAATGACATTAGGTATTACTTGGCTTCTTTTTAGTGTTCACTTGTATGATCTAAATGGAATATGATCCTTACAAACTTGTTCATTAATGTTCATGAACAGAAAAAAGTAATTATGCACTTTAACTCCAAGATAATTCACTTCCAACATATTTTTCACATATAATCTTTTAAAATATACACATTAAATACTAATAAGAACTATTCCTTCCCTTCTGCTTCTGAAAAATTCCACAACCTCAGAGATGAATTGAAGGCCATTGAGTAAAAAGCTTACGTAACTACCTTTTAAAGGAGAATTTGAAATCAATACATTTGAAATAAAATGTGCATTGATTTTGCAATTTTCCTTTTTAAAGATAAACTGACTCAGTAAATTACATGAAACTCTTGAGTCCTGACACAATACTTGAGATTCACAGATCTAATTCCTTCTATATCTGGTTAATTTTACTGCTGAGACTAGACCCCAGTTGGCAAGATCAGTTCTGGTGGTAAAATCATGTACATGCAAAAGCGTTATGAAAATCTTCTACTTCTATGTTCTTTGTTCATAAGCTATTTTTGATGAAAATCTGTAGCAGTTATAGCAGCTGTCCCATCACCCTCTCTAACAACCTGACTCAAAGTCAGGTGAAATGAAGCAATATTCACTCACTTCAATGGACTTTAGCTACAGAGTAATTCGCACTGAACAATTAAGTTAAAGCCAGTAATTTTTAATGTACAGATAAGGGTGTTTTCAATACTCTGAAAAATCTTTGTAAACACCTAATTTTAACACTGTGATAAATGCAGATGCTATATGTCTGCTTTCTAGAATAAAGCCTTCCTTAATGGTCTCCCATGCCAAGACCTTGCCTTGCAAGTTTTGCATTTGTAGCTTTCCCTTTGACTTCAGTAAGGTCTCTGGAGAAAAGAACAGCATAATCACACCCTTAATCAAATTTATTAAAAACCTGATGATATACAACCCAATTAAGGAATACCTCTCCATTCCACAAGAGCTTTTTACATTCCCTATAAAACGTCTTCTTCTTTGCCACATAAAACTTACTATAAGCGTTGCCATCTGTCAGTATGAAGTACTAGCCTTAGAAATAAAAATGGGTAATTAAATCTATGAGCTATTGCTGATTTAACAATGAAAAGATAATGCTGATTCGCTGAAGAACTTTCAAGCAACTTTCAATCATGCTATTGGCCACACTGGGAAAACCCCAGCAATATCATGATATGCTGTTTTTTAAAGGAGAATCTTCATTATCTCATTTGCTAGTACAGTACTTCTCTCAAGTGGTAAACGTATTTCTGTCTGTTTGGAAGCTTCCTGCATAATATCAAACAGTAAAGCTGAGTAGTGCACCCTTGCTGCAAAGTCCTATCACACAGTGGGCTTTATTAGCAAAAGAATCAGCAGGTCAAGAAAAATAATTCCCCAACTCTATTCAGCTCTTTCTGAGACTGTATCTGAAGACATACACGTTGTTTTGGACTCAGCAAAAGAAACACTGGGATGAGTTAAGCCATTAAGAGAGCTATGGGGATATAACTCTTTCTTACATAGCATGAAAGTCTGATAGAAATGGACAGAAGGTAGAGAAATTATACCTACCTAGACAAATAAGCAAAAAATGGCAGCTTTTCTAGGTGAACAACAGCAACAATCCAATAAGTAAAGTTAAAAAAATAAACCAAAGAAACAAACAAAAAAACCCAAAACCGTAACCTGAGTAATTTTTGAATGAAAATTAGCTACTGGACAGACAGTAAGTAGTTGCTACAGCTTTTTCCCATGTAATCTTGTCTTTCTCTTAAAATATTTCTTTGATTATACTATCATGTTGTGACAAAGAAACCATTGTGCAACGGATGCCTGGAATGGCATTATTGCCTTTTTTTTTTTTTCTGCATTTAGACATCATTCTTTCCTTTTTCCAGAGCATAGACCATGTATTTCCTGATTCTGCCTATACTTTTGAAGGCCTACATAACCCTTAGGCTGTGCTTACCTTTTGCAAAAATTCCTGGCATCAGATTGTGGATCATACTAATCCTTGCACGGACCGTAATATTTCCTTGCAGAGAAAAATGTCTTATTTTGCTGTTGTTTCAAAAAACTGAGCTTCTATATGCATAGAAACAAAAAATAATTCCAGAAACTTTCATTGCCAATCTTGCTAAAATATTTGTTCCTTGATACAGTTTTCTACCTTTATCTAAGTAAAACTATTCTGAAGTGCATCATTTATATTTAAACAAAGATAAGAAGTAATCCTTAAGTCAGTACTGCCCAACCTTTTCCATATGCAAATCACTTCATAATTTAGAACAAAACAGCACCATACCTCCCTGTCTTTTCACTGATTTATCTGAAAACATTCCTAACGGCTGTCAGTTCAACTTCATAGAAAAACTATATGAGTTCAAAAAAGAAGAAAAAAAAGAATAAGCTGGCTCTGATGTTGGGATGATTGGGTTGTTTTGAACACGCTTACAGCGTATCATATTCGGGGAGACTTTCCATGCAGATCAGTAAGGAGTTAAAGATCTTACCAAGACATTGTGAAGCTGGGCAGCTTTGCTATTATATCATTGGGATATCCTCCAGGCTTTAGTTGGTCTGATCTCCCTCTTTGTAAAATGTCCCTTATTCATTCATTGAAAGGCCAAAATGTAAGCAGATTTTGTTGGGTTTTTTTAATAACAAAAATTGCCTTTCATCCCGGAAGTGTTAGCTAGCACCTGTTTGGCCCATTTCTTCTTATGTTGGAGGTCAGCATATGACAAAACACAATAAACCAAACTCTAGCAACTCATTTAAAAGAAAAACAAACAAAAATACACCAAAACAAAATAAGTTTATGGATTTTCTTTTTACTGTGAATTATTGCTTGCCTGGTACTGTGGTGCACTGCTTTGACTGTTCATTACTAGTTCTCCATCAGGTGTTTTAGCACAAGTCTCCAGCTAAAACCAAACTCAACAAAAGGAGCAGAGCACAGTAGCTGGGAGGCAGGATGAATATACTTGACACAGCCCCATTTAAAAAAAAAGGGGGGAGAATATAAATCACACTCTCGGGAAATATCACCAAGGCAAATGCACACAGAAGACTACATTTTAAATGTGAGGTATCCTCCCTGCAAACATAGTCAAGAAGTTCAAGCCTGAAGAGCATAATTACAGAAGCATTCTTTTCAAATCTGTATTTTCTTTAGCTGAGTTATGTACAGCAGCAGATTCTTAGCAGATCCAGGAAAAGATGCATAATCACAGACAAAAGAAGAGCAGAGAATAAGAAGTTTTATGTCTCATTCCTAGGTATTTTGATACTATTGTTGCAGTAGATAGCATGTACATCTAGATACCATGATGCTTCCTGAATTCCTAATTCCCATCTGTGACATAACACCTATCACAAGCTTGACAAGGCAAGGGAACATTTTAAACTCCAGGTGTTTCCCAGTAGTACCTTTTCATTCATTCCTATCTGTCTCCTGTTTGATAGATAATCCATTTTATCACTCTGTCTCACCATGATACTCAGCTGGTTTAGTCATAGCTGTATTCTCTTTGTTAACTCAATTTTCAACAGATAACTATACTCATATTTTGAAAATAATAGAACATTCAGCCTGGGGCAGTATTTCTAAAAGCAATTACTCACTTTGAGCACTTGCAATTTCTGTTTATCAAACACTTAAAGCAAGAAGTAAAACAAACACATGAAAAATCTAGCATGTCTGGTAATGCAGAGCAGCATCTCACATTAGACCCCTAGATTTCAACAGGCTTGGGTGGAGTGGTAATACTTGCTGCTTGCTCCCTAGATTATGTACAGTCAAATAATAGCTCTCCAGACAAAGCTCCCTAAATTGTCTCTTAAAGAAAATAGTTTTCTCTTCCTTTTATCTAAGGCAGAGAAACAGTACAGCCTTCCTCCCTCCTTTTGTTTCTATAGAGATCAGCACTCAATCCCACTTTTTATCTATATGTTCTCAGTGGATATAACAGAACACTGATATATGTCTGGAAGGGACACATTAAGGCTGTCTATGTGAGCTTTGAACTTTACACCTACCTATGGACACAGGAGATCTGACACTTCATCTCTGGAAGCATCCCAACAACCTCTTCCCAGTAGCTCTAGATCCTGGCTCTGATGTGGGTACGTCTTCACCTTACAGGATCATCCATAGCCACCAACCAGAAAAAAAAGGCCAAGGCATTCTAAAATGGTCCTGCTTCAGATGTTGCTTCTCAGGTCCAAATTTTTGAGAAGACTTCACTGTTTCAGTTGTTTCAAAAGAAAAATTTAGAGATGCTTTTTGAAAAGGACAGCTGGCCAGATGTTCAAAAGTGCTCAGCTCCCAACAGCTTTTACTATTCCCAGTGGGAGCTATCGGCTATTAAGCCCTCTTGAAAACATAGACATATATAAAATTAAAACTAATTGAATTCAATTTATCCTCTGGCTTCTATTCCCGACAGCTGGGATTAGAGTGCTACACCTCAAACTTGTGGATCATGAGCAGCATCCCTCCCTGAGAATAGTTCAAACATAGACCCTCTGAGACTAGGAGGAATGTGCCATCATCTCTTAGCAGCCACCACTGCTGAATACCTGGGTTCCACCAACATCAGCACAGTGCATCTGGTAGTGAGTGACTCATGGTTTCTTTTCCTTATAAAACTTCAGTCAATACACTTGGCTGGCTTGGCAATGAAATGCTTTGGCAAGCTGTATGGACTCCAATTATTTTTCAGTTGAAATAGAGCATAACCCTTAGTGTGTTTCATTGCATGCTGCTAAATTATTGCACTGAGACACTCCTAAGGGCTGTTTCATATTTAGCTTGAGTGGATGCAGAAAAGTACCATGTCTGTATAAAGCTCCAGGAGCAAAAAGAGAAACCTGGAGGGATTTGCTTGCTGTAAATGTGGGACACCTCAGGTTTTCAGGGTAGGCTTGCCAGGGTTTCTTGTTTAGGTTTCATCTGGCTGGCTAGGTTTTACTTTGCTTACCTGAAATTTCTACCTCCTATACTTTTACCAAAAGCTATCTAGGGATTTAAAGCAGTCTCCTCAACTCAGTATGGTCATTTTCCTTACCAAACACTTCTGAAGGCAGCTGTATGACCCACTTCCCATTCAAAATGACCTTGCCTTTAGGTATCATTTGAAAGATGACAGCTCACCTTGCCAACAGCCAGCAGTTTCTTACAATCCTGATGGCCCTGTTGAACAGTTAGGAAGCATGGAAGCTATGCTAATGGCCAGTTCCTTTTTGGTCATACCTTTATGTGAATATCAGGTAGAATATTTGTGTACCACTAACAGTTCAGCCACCAAAGTCCTTTCTGCCTTACCTTTCTAGGATGTCACAACTGCTGCTTCCAAACCCTATAATATTCAAATAGAAACGACTCATCACATCAGTCCAGCTAACATTGTAGGCAACGCAGCTGTGCATATAATTGAAATGCATTTAAACACCACACCCCATTAACTTTGTTTCCTGCAATGATTGCCTTAAAACTCAGTCATAACTGTCTCAGTTATGCTGCGTGAGGCAGCAGGATGTTCAGAATTACTTCAAAACAAGGGTCTAAGTTACGCATCAGAAAACCTTGAAACACTTCACTCATAATTACACAATTGAGTCCTTAATGAAAGGTAGTACTACACTGAAATTGTAACCTTCTGTGAGACAGATTTTGAAGACAATATTTCAATGAAGTGTTTATTTGGCCGCTAGAAAGAAACAAGAATGTGAATTATACATTTGTTTAAAACAGTAAGAATGAGCAGATGCAGTCAGTGCTGTCAAAATTCACCAGGGAATTAAAAGCTCAGCTCCAACAATTCAAGCCTTCACAAACTGTTCCAAGACTCCTATTTCTACTGATTGGCCACTACGATCTAGCACAGTAGAAGGAACCAACATGTTACTTAACATTTGGTAATGTCTTAAGAACAAAAAAATTTGGTCAAACATTTTAAATACTATTGAAACATTTGGAAATGCAAATAGCTGCACTGGAATTGCAATGGTAGCTTAATTTTTTCATCAGCAGACAAGCTAGAACTGCATTTTTTACAGCCTCATTTCTGCTTTCTAGTTTGCAGCTATTATAAATTTTATGAAACAGAAAAGTCGTGTCTCACTGTTAAAAGACACATTGTAAACACAGTCCAGTACCAGCCTATGTTGCAGCAATGGTAAAGAAAGAGTTAAGGTGAACTTATGCTTAGAAGAATTAGGCAGTAGAAGACTCAGCGCATGCCTTTTTAAGACAGAGATTGTTCCATATGAGCAGTTTCTATGCATCTGTACAATGAATTACATCAAAAAGTACATTAAAGTTGAAAACTTGGGTATTCAAATGTTGTGTATTCCAAAAATCTATTCAGAGAATTCTGGTTTGAATAGCACACTTAAGTCCCTTTATAGATTCAGAGGAGGGGAAATTTGTGAAGTTCATGCAAACTTAGAATGACACCTTTCCCACTACACAGCCTGATAGTTTATCTTGTTTCACCTGGATGAATCAACAGGTATACACCTAAACACATGGAAAGATGAAGCACAGAAAGAAGAAGAAGCTGTGCCATACACTTAGAAAAACTCAGCTACAGGTTTATATGGAAAAGCAGACTGGGGAGTAGAGGGGGTGGTGGTGGGAAGGGAGGAAGAAATTTTAGGTTCAGAAGGGACAACACCGACGAAGGGGGAAAAAGTCATATGGTACACCCACTGAAATGCAATCCATGAAAAATCAATAACATAAATAAACTAGAGAAGACCACAAGGACATGGCCTGAGTTCTAATCCCATCTTTTTCACAAGTAGTCCTGTAAACTTTAAAAACAATTAGATCACCTCCATTAGCCCTGAATTGTTAATGATATGCAATGAACCCTTTAATGTCTAGCAGGAACAAGAGCAGGAAGGCATATAGCATGTAGGACACTCCTCCTTCAGGTACCCACAGAGAGATACTCTTTTCTCTCCTTGGACTCACAAGCAGCTGCCCTCCTTACAGCACACTGTGCTCTAAGGTTAGTTCATTAAAAAAAAATAAAAGTAGGGGTGATGGGAATCACTCCATGAAGGACAACAGGGAAGAACAGGCATGAACCACCAAACAGCAGTGGCAAAAAAGTCACTGTAGCTGCATTGCCAAATTAACCATCCTAAAACCAGACTTTTTTTTCTTTGTAATAAAAATTCCAATAATTGTTTTTCCAGTCAGTTCCAGTGAAATATATTGATTTATAACCTATTAAATATATGATATTCCCCTTGTGGCATAACACTATGTGGGTTTACTGAAGTACTTTAAATTTCACTTCCTTAGGGAATCAATTATATTGTTAAAAAAAAAGACACCAATTTAAATGGCATGGTTATTAATTTGCTATTAGTAAACCCATGCTACATTTTGACCAATTTCTCAAGTATTTCTAGTAAAGCTCAAATGACATTTTTTTTCAAAATATGCCTATTGTGGTGAAACCAATTTGTCTGCACTTGCTTGGATCATTTTTTTCCTGCATTTCACAGAATTGCACAACAGCTGGAGTTAGAAGAGACCTCTGGAGATCAACTTAGTCCAATACCTGCTTGGAGCAGTAAGTTACAACAGGTTTCTCAGGCTTTTGTCCAGTTAGATTTTAATGATATCCACGGATGGGGACTCCACAAACTGTGGTCACCTCTTCCAGTGTTTGACCAGCCACAGTAAGAGGGTATTTTTTTATGTCTAATGGAACTTTCTGTATTTCAGTTGGTGTCCATTATCTCTTGCCTTCCACTGGACATCCTAGAGATGAGCTTGGTCCCATCTGCTTTAATCCCTCTCATTCAGGTTTTTGAACACATTGATGATTTTCCTCCTGAGGTTCAATAATCTCACCCCTCAGCCCCTCAAAGGCTCATACAAAGGTATGCCTGATGCTCCAATACTTTAATCAGTTTAGAGACTCTTCACTGGATTCAGTCCAGTACACCCATATTTCTCATGTACAGGGAGATACAAAACTGGGAATAACACCCATTAGTGGTACCACCACAGCTGAGTAAAGAGGAAGGTTGTCCTCTCTCAATCTCCTGGCAACACACTTCTTAATGCTTACAAAGAGAATGTGGGCCATTGCTGCAAGGGCACATTGCTGGCTCATGTTCAACTTGTTCACCAGAGCACCCAAGTCCTCTTTTAACAAAACTGTTTTTCAGTCAGTCATCCCCTAGCCTGTGCTGGTGTAAATTTAAATGCAGATTATACAGCTGATATCCTCCCATTCTGTTTTTCCAACCAGATTTCCTGCCTTTGTATATTGTGTAAAAATCATCAGCTTAATGGAGAAAAAGTGTTGTCTTTGGCAACTAGAATCCCATTTTTACTCCACAGATGCGTGATCTATTTCATGGGGGTTTTTATCAGTATGCTTAAAGACCTTTCAATTGTTTTAACATTCCTTTTAAGATCCACACTCAGAATTCTATTTTTTGCAACTTTTTATTTCAACTTTACATCTTCAGAAATACTTTGTAATTGTGAGCTCTCTTCTAGCATCTGATATCTTTTTTTGAGGTGATTAATTATGGTCAGAGTCCTTTCCTATTAGTTTTTTCATGCATGCACACAATAATTTTTAAAACTTTGAAATATTAAGCCTCTTCTGTGTTCAACTCCCAGAGCTCTTCAGTCCAGCAAACTTGACTAATTTCTAAAAGATTGCTTCAGTGCAGTAAAAAAAAAAAAAATTCTATTTATAGACTATCATTTCTTAATGAATATGGCATATTTGCTGGTAGAATTGTTTTCAGAATAGCAGACCATTTCAATAGATACATCTGAAACATTGTAATCTAGAGTTTTGTTGTTTTGCTTTCTAAACCCTGGTGCTATGGCTCACAAGACTGTAAGGGTACTGCTATTAACATCATTCACTTTGCTGTGTATGTAGCAGTCAGCTGACAATTGATCCAGTGGGGGAAAAAAAAAAAAAAAAAAAACAACCAAAACCCCAAACAACAAATCCAATAATATTTTTAAGCTCAATGTTATAGAAATAAGAACCCTTTGAAACCCCTGTTTGCTTTATCTACAAATTAAGAACATTCATTCCTCATGACTGGATTTGATAGTCTTTTTACTTTAAATAAAGCCCTAAAAGCTTAGTTCAAATTTTCTTGTTATTCAGTGTCAGTTTGTTAACCAAGATAAAAAATATCTTTCTCTATAAAGAGTGTTAGTTTGCATAGTCTTTAAAAGATATCCATCAGACAAACCACAGTGTTCTGTGCTAGCAGTCATGTGAAAGGATTATTAAGCTAGCACACGTTATCGTAGAATCATAGAATAGTTAGGGTTCGAAAGGACCTTAAGATCATCTAGTTCCAACCCCCCTGCCATGGACAGGGACATCTCACACTAAACCATGCCACCCAAGGCTCTGTCCAATCCAGACTTGAACACCGACAGCGATGGAGCATTCACAACTTCCCTGGGAAACCCATTCCAGTGCCTCACCACCCTCACAGTAAAGAATTTCTTCCTCGTATCAAATCTAAACTTCCTCTGTTTAAGTTTGAACCCATTACCCCTTGTTCTATCACTACAGTCACTAATGAAGAGTCCCTCCCCAGCATACCTATAGGCCCCCTTCAGATACTGGAAGGCTGCTTTGAGGTCTCCATGCAGCCTTCCATTCTCCAGGCTGAACAACCCCAACTTTCTCATCCTATCTTCATATGGGAGGTACTCCAGTCCCCTGATCATCCTTGTGGCCCTCCTCTGGACTTGTTTCAACAGTTCCATGTCCTTTTTATGTTGAGGACACAATTGTCTCAATGTGGGATACACAAGAACAAGCGAAATAATAGTACTGATGAATATTTGTCTCACAACAAATTCAAGTAGATGAATGCTATTACTTACATAGTGCGTTTGGGAACATCTTAAACCTGACATTTTAACAGTATGCTGCATTATGAATCAGAGAAACTTGACTAAACTTGTGTTTTGTTGGATCACTGGCTTAGGAAAAATTACACATTAAACCAGAGAGTCTGTTAACTTACCACTTCTAGGGAACTCACAGGCTGATTTTCCTCTACAAGAACTTTAGTATAATTTTACCATCACCATCCTCAGCTTTAGAGAATACCACTAAGGCATCTCTTTACACAGTCCACAGCTAGTCTTTAGTCTCCTTAGTAGTCAAAGTAGATCCTATCAGAAATGAAAACAGACACAGGACTGCCTAACCCATGCCATACAAGCATTTACATTCCTTTCCATTGATTTAAAATTAACAGCACACAGTGAAATCTGACCTTCCCTCTCTCCTGAAGATTCTCTACTTTTGATTTTAGGTTGCTTAAATGTTCAGCTAATCAGAGCTGAGAACTGAGTGCATATTTCAGATTTTAACTCTAATCTTTCACTAAGCTGTCTCTCAACTTCAAACTGAGAGTTGGTGATTGCTCCATAATGTAGGGATTTTCTCCTTCACTGATATAACCATTCTACCTGCTATATTGCCTGTCCTTACTAGGATAAGGGTTTCTTATTTGATTTCATGGAACTTTAATTGTAGAAGACAACCAAGTGGAGGACTGGTTGAATAGTTATGTTTACCTACAATGGAATAACTAAAATAAAAGCAAAGGCATACCACTCCATCATCTCTAAGTGGAATCCTTAATTGGAAAAAAAGATGCACTAGGCATTTATTTTCCCTTTTTAAAAAGGTAATATTCCATCTTTACTTATATCATTTGCTGTGCGTCAGTCTTTGAGGTTAGAATTGGAGTATGGAACTGGAAGTTGTTACATTAGTCCACGCATGCAAAGAAGCTTTATATTTTAACTAAATGAACGATAGAGATTTGAAGAAGCAATGAATCTGACATCGGGTATTAATAATTAGAAGTCTACTCTCATTAGAATCTACCCAGATGACATCAATAGGAGAAAAAGTTGACTTGAATAACCTGGTAAGAATTCAAGTTTATCTATTGCATCAAATTCCATGGTGTGAATAAGCTTCCAAACACAATGCCATCTTATCCCTAAATTAAGAGAATCATGAAAATCAGAAGATCAGAGGGCCAGTGTTTTTCAATGAAGCATGGTAAGAGCTGCAAAAGTTGAACAGTTCAAACTGGCTTCTTTAGCTCTTAAAGCTTGGAGTATGTGGAATTTCAATCTTCATGTATTGGATACCCAAAGGAATTTAACATAAATGCAGTTTGTTTCTTTAAAATTGCAGACAGGATTGCATTATGCATCAAATAAAAACTTCTTGGCAACTACCTCAACTGACTTTTGTTTCCACAGCCAATCTGTGTAAATTTTGTCCTAAATCTGGGCTTCTGTTTTGACCTTGGAGATAAATAGTTTAAAATTTACCTTATAAATATTTTCAACAGAAGGCAGTAAATATACTCCAAGATACAGGAGTTTGTCACCAGCACACAGGAAAGGGAAAATACTGCAGTTTTCTAGTTCAAGTATCTGCATTAAATTAAAACACAGCAGACTTCTGGAGATTTAGTTTTTAACCTGAGACTTTGCTGTAACCCTCTAACCTATTATTATAGTCTTTGACTGGGTACAATGCAATAGTAAGTCATCTGTAGTAACTGCAGACTTAAGGACTTTATTACTTACTCAGAACTCCAATTAATTTCAAGTACTGATGAATAGAATCTGTAGGAATGAGTCTTTCCATCCAGTTTAACAGGAAAGAGGCCTGCATCATCTTTAATATTGTCAATAAGAAGCTTAGGCCTGAATTCAAAAAAGCACTTAATTCTATACAAATTCAGGATGTTGAGGCATGTGCTTAACTTTAATCATATACTTAAGTCCCAGTTACATGATTAAATAGCACAAGCTATAGTACTGCCCTAGAAAAGGGGCTTTCTTGAGCCAAATTCTGAATAAGTAGCACAAATAAGACCAACAAACAGCATGCCTGTCTTCTCTTGTTTCTAGGTTCAAAGCTTTGCTCTGAAAAAGATCACTAATTTTTATTTTGGCAGAAGGAATCTTGCAAGGATAAGATACCTTTTACTTAAAATCTGCCCTATTCAGTCTGCAACAGTTGAATAAAAAAGCATCCACTATTCCTAGTTAAACATCATACTTACATCTAGGCAAAATAGTGATGATTTATTCCTTTAGAAAAGATAAGCAGTGATTTTGTTTACCTGTAACTTTGAAGAAAAGGAATGGAAGCTAGAGGAACAGGCCGATGTTATTGCAGGGCTGATCTCTATCATCTCTGAAAGTATACTGAGGTCAGGAAAGGGCCCTGACAGCTGGTGAAAGAACTATTTTGTATCCATCTTTACAGAAAGCATTAGAGGATAATCAAAGAGTCACCTTTGCACTGGTTTCTTGGAAAGTGGTTTTGAAACCCTTTTCTCAGCACATAAAGTAGGTGTTTGCAAACAGGCATTATGGATTTACCAAAAGTGAATCATGTGTACCAACCTGATTGCTTTCTGTGTGAAAATGACTAGAACTGTGGACAAGAGGAGGCTTGTAATGCCATTTGCCTTGAGTTCAGCAACATATAAATTTGATTGTCTTGCTCAGAGGGTATTAGCTAATGAATCATGCTCCACATGGAGACCTGTAACAGCTGGAGTACTGCTGGGGTCAATACTAGGACTCACTGCTAACATCTTCAAAGAAGGAACCAGAGGAGGTGATGAAATGCTTCCTCATCAAGTTAGGAAAAAAACAAAAAAAAAGTTGCTCAACTTATGTGAGTCTAGCACAGAGCCCTGAAGCACTTGTCCCATGAAGGAAGGCTGAGGAACAAGGCTTGCTTAGCTTGTTTAAGGAGGTCATCAGGAAAGCAGAAGGCTCTTCACATTGGTGTGTGCTGGGAGGATGAGAGGCAATGGCCATAAGCTGAAAAAAAGAGATGTTTAGGCTGGGTATAGTGAGAGGCTTTTACACAATAAGGACAGTCAGGCAGTGTTCAGAGAATTTTACCATTTCCATCCTTGGAGGCTTTCAAGACCTGACTTGATAATACCCTGGTCAACCTGTTTTGATAACATAGCTGACACTCTTTTGGGAAGGATTTTGGACTAGATAAAGTCCTGAAGGCCTTTCCAACTTAAATTATTCTATGAGATTATTTCTAAGCATTTTCTTTTTTCATATCAAGAGTACTGGATGAGAAACCTCCTTCTGAAGGCTGACTGGAATAAAATTCTGAATACCAGAGCACAGAATGTGGTTATATGCTGAGTTTATTTATTTGATAAAAAATTGAGAAAAACCAACTGGGATTCTCAGAGACATAGTGGGCAAGTAGGACGTTTTTAGTGTTTTTTACACTACTTCATAAAAAGATAACCAAAGTCCAAGACAACAATAGGGAAGAGAGGTTTGAATACACACCATATACCCTACAACCAAAGAATCCATAAATCTATATAAGAATACACTGAAAGACAATGTCAACAGTCTTTCCAAGACATAAATTCTGCTTATGAATAGCATAAAACTGGTGTAACCCAGAACTCAGACATTAAAGAAATCAAAATTATAACATTACTTACTATAAAAAATTCTTCACTTTGAGGGTCGAGAGACTTTGGAACAGGATATCTCATCCCTGGCAGTGTTCAAGTCCAGGTTGAATGGGGCTTTGAGCAACCTGGTCTAGTGGAATGTGTCGCTGCTCATAGAATGGAAGGGGGTGAAATTAGAGGATCTTTAAGGTCCCTTCCAACCCAAACCATTTTATGATTTACCCTTCAAATGTGACTTGATCCAATTAGACAGCCAAATATTGTCACAATAAAGCAAATGATATCTCTTTCTAAGGTGATTATCCATTATAGTGTCTCCATTTGTTTTCAGTTATTCTTTTTAATTTAAAATCTAATGACGCAAGGAATAAGTTGAAAAGAAAAACATCAATTATTACGTACTCCTCTTACTATTCCATAGGCATGGGCAATGAAGTCATTTATTTGCCAAAGTAAAGTAAAGAAAGAGGCTGGAAAGGCACTGGCCAATATAAGAAATACTCTATCAAAATTGCTGGGTTTATCACAATAATAATAAGGTCTACCAAATGCTAAAAAATTATCTCAGTTTTAGCAAGTAAAGAACTCTGGGTTTATTCATAGTTCTTTCAAGTTCTGACTATTTAAATTAGTGTTTATGACCAATTATCTTAGTTTCTTCTACAGAATTACAGCTAATGTATATTAAAAAAAAA
The DNA here is from genome assembly GCA_025447955.1 of Psilopsiagon aurifrons. NCBI lineage: Eukaryota > Metazoa > Chordata > Aves > Psittaciformes > Psittacidae > Psilopsiagon > Psilopsiagon aurifrons. Next base: position 19,618 of record JAOEHY010017707.1, read on the forward strand.
ATTTTTTTTTTTCTTTAGTTAATCTTATCAAGGACTTGCTTAATAAAGAGGTGGACTCCAACATCTGAAGTGTTTTTCAGGCCTTGTGGGAGATTTGCTTCTGAAATACTGGGTAAGGAACCAACTAATAGCAAGAATGACTATTTCATGTTTCACAATACTGAAATTTAAAAGCGTATGTATAAAGTATTGATCAGCAATATACAATTCTATTTCATATTTTCCTGTTTTGCCTTTACACTAGAGATCTTCCTCTTCATCTTGCTTTAATTCAGTTGTCAGCTGAAACAGTGGTTCAGCAAGAAATATTTCTTTCTTTTCTTTAAATTACCAGCTGAATGAATAATTTAAATAACTTATTCTGCCACTTTCATATTTAAAATGAATTAAAGGCAAGATAGAATGACAGATTCTATTATTCCCAGGGTTTACTCCAAGTGAGAATATGAGCCAGGAGACAAGCCATTCTCTTCTATACAGAAAAATTTCCTTGAGAAATATGTAGAATGAGTTATTCAGTTTCCTGCCAAATAGGAAAGATAAGAATACGTACATTATTGCATCAGGTTTGCCAGATCAGCTGGACATTTAATAAAAAAGAGTCAGGACCTGATCCGCCTCTCCCAGAAATGACTGGAAGACTTTCTTTCCATCAGCTCCAGTGAGAGTTAGCTCTAACCCCATCTGCATGTTTTCAGGCACAAGACCAATTTTCATTTCCTGAACTGTGTGTATTTCCATTGAGAACATCATTATTGTACAGACAGAGGAACAACTTATCAGAAGATTACAAATATTCAACACCTTTTTTAATTAATATTCTGCAAATACGGCAACTTTACACTATTTGTTAAATATTTCTATCCACATCTTCAGTGTTATAGCGTAGTAAGCAAGAATAACAAAAAATAGTATTCTTTTTTCTATTACAAAAATTGCATCTGCCATATTTGCAAGAATGTATTATCAGACACATGCATTCATACATGCACACATAAGCCTTCATCTCTGCTGTAAGGACAAAGAAGCTTCTTAACGTACATGAATCAAGAAGCTCTGCATTGCAAGCCTTAATTTATATGAATCTAAAGAATCTGATAGTGCTATTGATTATAAGCTAGAACATTACAGGTTTCCAGAATCATTCCCTTAGAACTTGTAATTTTTTTTAAGTTAATTTCATCATTCATAAGAACTGTCTGTTTATGCATTCCCTACATAACCTGAGGCATTTCATGTGAATGTTTCAACGCCTTTAGCTTTAAATGAATCCTCTTCTGAAATACTAGAACCTTGGGGTGTTATATGAGGTACTTCACATGAGTCTTTTGTGAAGGGTTCAGAGGCCACACAGTTTCTTTCCCACTCCCAAAATAATAAATAAAATATTTATTAAAATATCCTGATCCACTCAGGGTGATGTAGGCTGAATTTTTGTTCTTTGCTTATTGCAGTAGCACAAATACACTAAGTAGTGTTTGTATGAGACCTATCTTCTATAACACAACCCCCATAGGGCAAGTAACACATTAGATGTGTAATACTTTCTATTGCCAGTCTCATCAAGCTGATTTGGAATTCTTGCCTGGGTAGAGTGACTCATATGTTTACTGGCCCTGACAGGTGCTGGGCATCTTCCACACTCATTAAAGTTAATGACTTCAACAGCAGACAGGGGAAAATGTATGTTGAAGTACATTTCCTCTTAACAGGTATTCCCAAGTTATCATTTAAGAGAGTATGTGAGTGGTATCAGTTTTCTTCTGCAGTCACAAAACCAGCCCATAACTGAACCCTTAGCCCTTCATTTCAAAAATAACCCAATTGGCTTCACAGGAACTCCTTGTTGGAGTAAACACAAATAAAAAAGAAAAATGCACTGTACACGGAGCTTTCCACATAAAAGCTCAGTTTCTTGCCATAAAGCTAGTCACATCCTCACCGGAACAGAGGAATTAACGTACTGGAAAAAAGCCAGTTATCTTATAGAAATATATGCCTTTAAGCAAGCTCTAAGTCAGTATTCTCACAATAGCCACAGCTTTGGCATCATTTCTATCCCAACAAGCCACAGCTGCTCAACTAGGGACTTCTGACTTCATATTAGATAAGTAATGAGAAGTTTCATGCAGTGGTGCCAGAGCCTGTCCTTTGATATCAACACAGCACACTACAGTTGTTGATCAGCTACAGCCAAAAGACATGCCACTAAGTCATACTAGTTAGCTAAAAATATTCAGGCAAGAACTTCACAGAGACTTACACCATGATATTAGACTACCAACCAAGATATGATGAGACTGAGACCTCACAGGAATCTGTGCATTCATACAAACCCAAGAAATTAGGAGGACTGAATCTTTAACTACAGAGACCTCTACTTTGATGCCTGCCCAAACACTAGATCTGCACTATTAATATGACAAAGTCCTGTACACTGGCTTCCACCCAACAAGACAGAAGTACTGAGCCAGAGACTTCAGAGAAACCTGTTCCTAAATATTAACCTGCCATGCAAAACTTCTGAGCTAATGGTCTTGCAATGAATATAACATATAGCCATCTGAAGGAGGAAAAAGATTAAAACCTCTAAAAGTTAGTCCAAAAAACTATTGCAGTCTTAAATATTCACTTTTAATGTCTAATTTTGCAGGGTCTTCCAAAGAAAAATGTAATAGTACATTTCCACAATTAATATTCAACACAACAGCTCAGTAAAAGAGCTGGTCTGTTTCCTTTTCAATATTTCACACACAAACATTACCCTTATAATACTGAGGTACAAGCCAATGCACAACACATCTTCCAAACCCAGACAAATGGGGGGTCTTTCCATCTATTTGCTGGAAAGAATTTGAGACAAATCAAAAAGCGATTGCATCAGAAGTAGCAAGCAAAATATTGACCGATGGAAAACTGCTCAGATATTTGGAACATATTTCAGTAATTCAAGGAGATATGGAGACAGTAAATTGTAGGATTAATGGATTTATTTTAATTTTACCTTAATCAACCCAAATGAAACCTGCTGCCATATGAATAACTGTTTTCTCTCTCTGAGTAACTGTAAGATATCAAATGTCAAAGTAATTTAATTTTTAATGAAGTCTAGAAAAGAGATTGAGATGACTCTGGGAAATGTCACCACAAAATACTTTAATGACTATATAAAGAAATAATGAACTATTTTTTGTTTCCAAAATTACTTCAGAATTAAATATTACTGAAAATCAGGAGGTTTTCAAATCAAAATGCCTATATTAATTTCCAAAACAGGATTTTGTCTCCTTTTAGGACATTGGAGAAATTCAGCATTCAGATGCCCCAAAAACTTGAAGCAAACATTTCCTTTCTGAGTGTTACTTTTCCATCCACATGGGCACAAGCAGTAATTGGAGAAAAAAAATACTCTAGGAAAGCCTTTCCCTTTTCAATGTCTGAAAGGATTTCTCCCCATGTTTATAGTGCTGGACTTTCAATTCTTCCCCATTTTCTTCTTACACATCACAGTTTTCATAGCTTCCTTTTACATTAATTTCTAACTTTCAGTGCTGTAATTTCTGTCTCCTGTAAGCAAGGTAATCATCTATCTGCCTTATGACTGACTACAGAAGTCTAATGTTCTACAGCATTAATTGCTGACTTGTTTCCAGATTTCACTTACTTTAAGTTAGAAAAAGCTGAACAGTGGCAGATGCTTTATCCATCTTTCACAGCCCTTGATCTCTCACTTGGAAGGCCTAGAGAGCTCTTTAGTGTGTAAGGGAAGACTTCTACATACTACTATGTGAGAGTCCCTGCTCAGATTGGGCAAGATCCAAAGTCCATTGACGTAACTGAGAATATTTCTATTGTTATCTGTGGAGTTTGTTTGGGCCCAGCAGGTGAAAGGCAGTCTCACGGAGATGAAAGATTCACTGGAAGCACTTCACAGTCTTGATGGTCATCAGCAGAAGAAAGGTATAGTTAACTTCTTTCATAAGCTGCCTGGGTAAATTTGTTGGACCAAACCTGAAAACTGGAGTATTCTCCACTTCAGATACTCTCAATGTTTAACCAAACTGTTTCCTCCCAACTGGAAACTGGACATGGGTTTGGAATACTTTGGTTTTGCTGGTGCATGTGACATGCAGGCAATAAGCAGTGGTTAACCAGGCCTAATGGACCAAGTCTACAGGAACTTATGAGTGCTCAGGAAATAGACCTCAAACCATACTGGGGAAAAAAAAAAAAAAAAAAGAAGCTCTTAGGTTTGAAATAGTCATAGAAAAACCTAAACACAGTTCAATCTAAAAATGATAAACCAATTATTATTTTTCCATTTATTCTGGAAACACCATCAAAATGTCACAAATGTGTAACTGCATCATGACTAAAGATGCCATTCTTACCTATGCACAGGAAATCACTACAATAAAAGCATTTTTCTTTATTGTCAAAAAGGTACTGAAATTCTAGGTCACAGCAATGAATCCCTGTGGTGATATTATCTTTCTAAGTATTCACCACTCTATAGATTAGATCCTGAATGACCTGTCAACCACATTCCAATGCAAATTGCTTTACTTTGCAGAGCTAACAAAGTGAAAAAAGCCTTTCAATGGCACTGCAGGGCTGCATAACACCAGACCCCTAGCAAATAACTTAGAAAGCTAAAAGGGAGAACCATAAAGTACCTTTTGCAAACTATCTGCCAAAGACAAAGATAATCACAGTATAATGAAACTCACATCCAGCACAAGTAAAAAGAATAAGTTGCACCTTACTTCATTCGAATTTTCTGTTGCGATGTTTTTATTTTTCAGCTTTTTCTGAAGTAGTTTGGTTTCATACTCTGGTCTGGGATGCTCCTGAAAAAGACAAAAAACAACCAAATATGTGATTATGATTAGGAGAAAAGAAGAGGGAAAAAAAAAAGAGTTCTGGTCACTTATTCATGATACAAGCCATCAAGATGATTCAACACTACAACACCTTTTTGACATCATAGGATGCAGTGGAAAAGCATTTCTGTGTTGCACAGTATTTATTAGCTCTCCTTAGGGGAGGAAACAAAATTGGAGAAGGGAGGGATCACCTGGGGAGAAGCAGCTGTGGAAAAATAGAGGGATAAAGGGATAAAAAAGGCAGGTCCCATCTAAATAGCTTGCTGGTCTGCATGGGGGTCTGACCATCATTCATTGGAGCAAGCACAGGTGTGAACCTGAGTATGCAAGTGCTAGTGGAGATCAAGCTGGAGTAGTTAGCGAGTAGCTGAAGCTGTCAGTAGCTAAGGGGGCTTCTAAGGATAAGATCATAGTGGAGTTGGCTATCAGAAGGACCAGGGGAGTCCCAGCCAACAGCCAAACAGACCACAGGGTCTGCAAGTCTCTTAGTAGTGACCCACTGGAGTGTGTATGTATGTCTTCAAGCCCATGACCAGCTGCTTAAGGACCAGGGGAGTCCAAGCCAGCTCTGGTAGAGCAGGATATATATGTGAGTGAGCAATTAGAGAAAGGTGGTAGCATTGCTGGCTTGTACCTCTGGGTGCCAGCAACTGGGGAGACTGGGATCCAGTGGCAGCTACTCGGAAGACTGAAGAAGCCCAGCTGCTGAAGGGGCTTTCATTGTACAGATGTGTATATATATGCTCACACCAACAGACCTTCATCCTGTTCAGTCACGGAGAAGAGCAGGATAAGGAGGTTGTGCAGTCTGTGTTTGTGTGCATGCTGGATGTGTGTCTGGCAATGTATGTATGTGGTGTATATGTGTGTACACATGTCTACTAGGAATAAATGCTTAGCCTCACCACAGGTTGGACCTGGGGGCATGGAGCTGTGGCCACCTTGCCTCTCATGGGCTGTTGGATCTGGCCCATCTTCCCCGTTTAATACCCTTTCAAGGCTTCCTTGCAAATTATATTTTTCTTTTTCAACTTAGAACATAAATTAAACATGTTAGCACAAACCTACCAAGATTTTAAAGAGAGCAGCTCATAAAAAAAAAAAAAAAAAAAAGACAAATTATATGTATCTCCTCATTCTACCAAGTTCTGAATTCATTCAGAGCCTAGAATTTGGATTTTATGCCTCCCACAAAAAGGCTATTCCTACAGCATTGGTCATATCATCCAACATTACTATGATTAGAACATATGCTTATCAGTCCAGTCACTAAACTGACTTACTAACCCCTTCGAAAGAATATGATGGCAGTGAAAAGAATATAAAAAAAAAATTTTTAAAAGTAATTAATCTTTATGGACAATAAAACAGGGGTTACAGCAGTCTTCCTTGGGGGGACACATGTACTATTCATTTTCTGTTCTCTGTGACGTTTTCCCTACACCAGACACCGTCCTGAGTATTTGCTATTGCACACTAGTACATGGACATAGTAAGACTTCCAATGTATTTTTTATCCTGATCATGAGATTTTCATGAAACATTGACAGGTATGTGAGCACACTATCATTTAAATAACTGCTCTAAATAAATATTTATCCTTTTGAACTCTATGAACAAGTCACATGTATGTCTTCCCTAAAGACAGACACAGAAATGGTATGTGCATTCTATTGCTCCCATGGAGTCTGGTACTAACATGGGAGGCTTGAGGGAACTTTTTTCTCTAAAGCTCAGATACCAATATATCTCTGAAACTCTTGTACCACAATGCTACACCAAGCAAATATAATAAAACTGCTAGCATGACAGTTTGTTTTACACTTATAATATCATGCACTATTCAAATTAATAAAATACGTTCTGAGGGTGCAAGTGTGACACTATTTGTGACACAAATAGTCACATCAGATTTGTTTTACATTACTTTTGCCTCACATAAAAATCAATACCACAATGAATGAAGTTCAGAAACCATTATAGCACTTCTTGTCACAAGGGTCACTGTTGTTATTACTTACAAAGTACTATGTGTGTATGTGGAACTCCAAGAAATAATGAGGCATGGGTAATCTCTGACATAACTAAAGTTCATTAGCAGCAAAAATGGTGGTGAGCAGGATGGGAAAAGGAAAGACAAAGGTACAAGACAACTATACAACAATAAATGTTTAAAGATGCCGTAGTCAATGCCTACACCTCAATTTTTTTGTCAGTTTTCGCTAGCCTGTTGATTTGCATTAATTTGTATCATGCTTCCTTAAAAAAGATACAGAGGTCAAACAGAAGAAATGGCTTTAGATTTAAAAGGAAAGGATGAAGGCATCAGGCATGGTTGGCTACATGAGAGGAGACAGCCTGATGAAAGTAGGGAAATGAGATAAATGAAGCTGTAAGAAACTGAGATCAAATCACGCTATGGGAGCACCTGCACAGCTGAACTGGCTTTCTTCCTTTTATCTTATTTTCTGCTAAGCAAAGGATTCTAGGACACAAGGAGCAGCTGCCAAAGGTCAGAGCAACTTTTGAAAATTGGCTTGAAAGTAACACAGTGAGAAAATGTAATGCCAAGCAAAGCATTGTACTGTAACTTACATTTTTGCTATCGATAGTTCTGCTTTGAGTGCATATTGTGTTCAAATTTGCTCTTTATGTTTAGTTTTCTTAGTAAGACATTTCAATATCCTTTTAACTGCATTTCATGTACCTATATCTGGATTGGGAAATTAGTTGATCTGTCTTCATTGAATCTGCCAAGTCATCTTACCCTTGACTGAACAAACCACAGTGCCTCCTGAAATGAATTTATCTATATATTCATTTTATGAGTATATTTCATGAAACATTTCTTTACAGTACAGATTTAGAGATACTTCATCCTCGATACATGGATGTGAAGGAACAATTCCGTTTTGCTGTAAAGACAGTGTGATTCAGAAACAATACTTTGTCTGAAAATGGGAAGAGTTCAACACTTATAACAATAAGCTAGAAATAGTTGTGATGACTTGAAGACTAAATGTCCATGTATGGATAAATACGAATCCCAAAATGCAGGAAGTTTGCCAGGACAGCTGCCAGACACTTATTGAAAACCATGTGAGCTAAGGTACTTTGAGGCCAAATGAGTGCTCAGAGTAGAAAATTATAATTCCCATCCTGGAAACAAAGAGCCAAATAATGAATTTTTTACTCAGACAAAACTCATATTGACGTCAGTGGGAGTTTTCCCTGAGAATGTTCTCCAAGATTTGCCTCAAACACACAACATGTGTATCCACTGTACATTACAATTTAAGGTTGTGTAGGTAATGGTCCAGTTTGTTAAGAATATATAATGCAATCCTATATCTCCTTAATTTTTCTTTGATTTAGGAAGAAAGTGATAATGGAATTTTACAAAGCATGCGTGACAAACACATCTGTATTTGCCCAAAAAAGTGATAAATGCTCATCTCTTGCAGTGTTCAAGGCCAGGCTGGACAGAGCCTTGGGTGACATGGTCTAGTGTGAGGTATCCCTGCTCATGGCTGGGAGGTTGGAACTGGATGATCTTTAAGTCATTTCCAGCCCTTAACTATTCTATGATTCCTAAGAAATAAATAGAACCTTAGAATCTATCTGAAATTAACAGACCAGAGGACTTGTAAGGAAAAAATAATCCATCGTACTGCTTCATTTTTACACTTTATGGAAAGCCAAAGAAACACTGCAAATTCATTGAGCAGCCTTGTTCTAATATGCTGAACAGAAGCAGAACAGCAAAGCAACGGGCACTGGTAGCAAGGTAGGTTTCCACAAATGAGAACTGGAATGACCCAGCTCCTGACCCAAATCAAGATGGAAAATTGGAATGAACAGAGAACCCAGCTGTTCTCTGCTGCAAGAGGGTTAATTACTACAAAACATTATTTCTTAATTATTTCTTATGAAGATGGCAACAGTGGGTAGTGAGGGAAAAGTCTACAGAAGAGATTGTCATTCGCACCAATGATCTTTTTAGGCTTTCCTAGTAACGGGTTGCTCATACAAGGAAAAGTACTTTTATATCTCAGCACAAACCAAGGGGTCACTGGTAGATGTTCACAGACCTTTTAACCCAGATCACTTCCACAATAAGTTTGATTTATGCAAAATTCAAACAAAAGCTTGAATAAGACATCTAACATTATTCCAAGTTCAGGGATGTTAAAAGACAAAAGCCTGTACAAGAGAGGAAGTTGGCTATCAAAGGTATTCTAAAGCAACATAAATCTGAAGCAGTTAAAACAAAATAACCCATAAGGTCTATTAAGGAAATATATTTGCCATATGGATAAATCGGTAGATATAATGCCATTGTTTGTTCGAATTGAGCAAGAACAGTAGGAGTGCTTTGGAGGATTACCTGCAAAACTAAATTTTGAAATATGGCCTCAGTTTTTTAAGCGATTTTTATTTATGAAATAGTATTTCCCAGCACTAACTATTTATGATACTTATGGATTTTTTATTTCCATTGAGTTTTCTTCATTTCAGCCTCTGTGCACCTGGAACCCATGGCTTACAGGCAACCTGTCTTACCAGGTAAAAGCAATTGGACTCTATATACCATTCTTAGGTACACTTCCTAAAACGTGTTAAATCACATACATCAGAGGCAATATAACAAAAGCTTTATAATACCTAGCATTATCCGGTTCCAGAAGACCTATAGTGAAACCAACCACTGTCTTTCCAAAACTTTGTGAACTGTGCAATCCATGATCCAAATCCACACTAATGTGAAGAAATACAGATAGTTTAGCTAAGCTGAACAACCTCTTTGTCCATAAATATTTGTTCAGCCTTTATTAATTTGTTTCAGCCATACCAGTGCCTCTTTGTTTCTCATAAATATCTGGATGACTGGATTTACAGACAGGCATGTCCATGAATATACCTTACTTGAAGCAAACACAAATGCTGAATTTGTAGTTTGAATTGTAGTCCCAAGATTTTATACTTGAAGGCTGAGTTTATTGGCTTGAGTTTCACTGCAGCATAAGCCAATCCAAGCCTGGGCTGCCATATTCACAGACTCAATTTCACCTTGCAGAAGCCACACATTTCCATTTCTGTCCTTACCACGACACCAGTACATATGTAGCTGCATGGCATGACCAGGATAAAAACTCCTACTCGTCATAGCCCCATCTACCCTTCAGCTGTATCAGCTGTCTGAACTGCTCACCACTCAGCTGTGTAATTGCCAGCATGCCTGTAAAAGGAAGAATAAGATTGCATGGCTGTGACAGTAGTACCATGGTAGTGTGGAGACAGCTTGGCTTAAGCTGCTATGCAGCTGCAATCTATAAATGAAGTTGCACGCTACAAAAGAGATGACTTAATGGCTCCTCATTGCTAAAAGGGACTTCCTAAAGCACACACTCTTTTCTTCCCCTGCCCAATGCCCTGATTATAGTATGTGAAAATGTATCTAATTAATTGGCCCCCTCCACCAAACACTGTCCACTTTATTTCTGGAATTACTTCTCCACACTTTTAGTCAGTACGTTCAGGTGTTGGGTGAGACACTAGAATTGAAAAGTATGAAAGTAAGGAGGGGATCTCTACCTCGTGGTATCAGTGAACTACTGAAGTATTTTATTCAGCTTCACCCTGTGAAACTAGATCATCCAAACAGAGACTTCAGAGAATAACACTGCATTGTGATTTAAGCCCAGCCACAACTCAGGACCACTCAGCCGCTCTCTCACTCCCCCCCTGCTCCCCCCAGCTCCAGGAGGGATGGGGAGGAGAACTGATAGAATTCAACTCCCACGAGTTGAGACAAGAACAGTCCAGTAACTGAGGTATAACACAAATCACTGCTGCTACCACCAGTAACAATAATGATAAGGGAAACAGCAAGGGAAGAGAACAAAACTGCTCACCACCCACCAACCGACACCCAGCCTGAGCAGTCATTTAACCTTTCCAGGTAACTGTCCCCAGTTTATCTAGTGGGCATGACGTGCTGTGGTATGGAATACCTCTTTGGTCAGTTTGGGTCAGGTGTCCTGTCTCTGCTTCCTCCTGGCTTCTGCTCCTCCCTGGCAAAGCATGTGACTCAGAAAGTCCTCCGTCAGAGTAAACATTACTGAGCAACAACTGAAAACATCGGTGTTATCAGTGTTGTTCCCAGGCTGAAAGTCAAAACCACAGCACTGCACCAGCTACTAAGGACAAAAATGATTGCTACTGCTGAACCCAGGAGACATTGCCAACATATTGTATCTGGTTTGAGACCATCTTAAGAACCTGAGACAATGGGAGCTGATGAAATCCATCTGAGGGTCCTGAAGGAGCTGGCAAATGAAGCTGCTAAGCCAAGGTCCATCATATTTGAAAAAAACATGGCAGTCAGGTGAAGTTCCCGACGACTGGAAAAAGGGAAATATAACCCCCATTTTCAAGAAGGGGAAAATGAATGACCCAGGGAACTACAGAGCAGTCAGCCTCACCTCTGTGCCTGGCAAAATCTTGGAGCAGATTCTCCATGAATGCATGCTAAGGCAGATGAAAAACAACAAGGTGCTTGGTGACAGCCAGCATGGCTTCACTAAGGGGAAATCCTGCCTGACCAATTTAGTGGCCTTCTATGATGGGACTATGGAACTGATGGACAGGGGTAGAACAGTTGATGTCATCTACCTGGACTTGTGCAAAGCGTTTGACACTGTCCCACATGACATCCTTGTCTCTAAACTGGATAGACATCAATTTGATAGATGGACCACTCAGTGGATGAAGAACTGGCTGGATGGCTGCACAGAAAGAGTTCTGCTCAATGGCTCAATGTCCCAATGTCCAACTGGAGACCAGTAACGAGTGGTGTCCCTCAGGGTTCAGTGTTGGGACCGGTCTTGTTCAAAACCTTTGTCAGTGACATGGACAGTGGGATTGAGTACGCCATCAGCATGTTTGCCGATGACACCAAGCTGGGTGGTTCAGTTGATAAGCTAGAGGCAAGGAATGCCATCCAGAGGGACCTTGACATGCTTGTGAGGTGGGCTGATACCAATCTGATGAAGTTTAACTATGCCAAGTGCAAGGTCCTACAGCTGAGTTGGAGCAATCACAGGCACAGCTACAGGCTGGGCAGAGAAGAGATTGAGAGCAGCCCTGTGGAAAATGACTTGGGGGTGTTGGTCGATGAGAAAATGAACATGAGCCAGCTTCAGTGTGCGCTTGCAGTCCAGAAACCCAACTGTATGCTGGGCTGCATCAAAAGGAGCATGACCGGCAGGTTGAAGGAGGTGATCCTGCCCCTCTACTCTGCTCTTGTGAGACCTCACTTGGAGTATTGTGTGCACTTCTGGTGTCCTCAACATAAAGGACAGTTGGGGCTGTCCTCAACACAAAGGAAAGTTGGGGCTGTTCAGTCTGGAGAAGAGAAGGCTGCGTGGAGACCTCATAGCAGCCTTCCAGTATCTGAAGGGGGTCTATAGGAAAGCTAGGGAGGAACTCTTCATTCAGGATTGTAGTGATAGGACAAGGGGTAACAGGTTTGACCTCAAACAGGGGAAGTTTAGATTGGATATAAGGAGGAAGTTCTTTACTGTAAGGGTGGTGAGGCACTGGAATGATTTGCCCAGGGAAATTGTGAATGCTCCATCACTGGCAGTGTTTAAGGCCGGGCTGGACAGAGCCTTGGGTGGCATGGTTTAGTGGCAGATGTTCCTGCCCACGGCAGGGGGGTTGGAACTCGATGATCTTAAGATGTTTTCCAACCCTATCTATTCCGTGACTCCATGATTCTATATTTAAAAAACAAACAAACAAAATGAACCCAGCCTTTTAATCTATAAACTGAGGTAAATGAATCCACAGATAATCACCTTAGCCAAAAGAAACATGGATTTCAGAAAAGAGAGAATCACATCCACAACATCTTTGAGGTTCATAGAAAATTCAGTCTGGAATGGACACAGGAGGTAAATATAATGGAAAAGGAATAAAAGAAAGAAAACAAAAGCATGTTGACATGTCTGGCAGAAGAAATAGTACAAGAGAAAAATCAGATAGAGCTTCAGAATATTGTGACACATATTTGGATCAACAGTATTGGAATGAAGAAAAGGTAACAGTATATACTTACCAGCTCCTTGGCAAGAAAAAATATATCACATGCTTCAGTTCTTATAGTTTACAAATTAAAACATGTTTAAAGTGTGCTTTCATGTGTAATTGTTTAATGGAGCAACAGCTGGTACTGAATAATTTCCTCTAAGGCCTGAGGGATAGTACCCATTTTTCAACCTCTCTTTCACAATTACCCTGATAAAACTCTCATCCTCCCAAACATAGCACTGATATCTAATGTTGAAAGGACATGTTCAGAAGATTGGTGCTATCCTAGGATTGTTAAATAAATAGATAGTGTTAACAGGAATTTAATGAAGGTGACGGAAGATTCATTGAAAGGACTGATGAAACCCAAGAAAAGCTAGTAAAAAAGCATACAATGTAACAGAAAATATTTAGAAACATGGACCCAACAGAATAATCAGAATAGGCATGGGAAAAATGTGAGACAATGCACCTGAGGAAAGTAACCAAAATGAAGGTCTCAATGGCACAAGAACCTTGAGAGTATAATGAGGATGAAAGGACAGATTTCAGACAACACAAAATATTTGTAGCTACGCATTCCCCTTTACCATTATTGACCATTTTTTTCCCCAAGAGGACTAAGCTGTTAATAGACATTTTACTAAAGTCAGGCCTCCATTTTTTAAACAAACAAAAATGTCTAGACTGCCAGTTTTAGTAGACACTATTAGAACTTCAGAAAAAGAGTCTGCTCCTATAATTTCCAAGGTGGAAGACAAGGTGAAAACACCAAATTAATCAATCACAATCAGTTTTGAAAATGTAGTAGAGAAGACTGAGTTAAACCAAGATCAGACTGGGAGGAATGGAATGCCTCTGCAAACATATTTAATGTCATCAACTCTGCCTGCTATTTAATTCTGTCGTCCACAGTCTACCTTCTTTACTCTTTTAACTCAGCAGTAATCCCCAGGGTTCAATATTTTGTTGGCTAGGTGTTTGTTTTGTTTAGATTTTTTTTTTTTTAAGGCATCAGATAGCAAAGGGAGGAACAAGACTTTGGGAACTGGAGTTTGCGAAAAAAGTCTGCCAACATTTTTTGCCGACCACAGGATTTTAACTTAATATTGCAACTTACCAAAGGTGTTTCCAATGAAGACAGACACCCAAGTTCCTCCATGTTGTATTGAAACAGTGTAACAGCATGACTATATGAACAAGACCCCCACATGCTGGCATTTCAGTTAGTCTGGAATTTCTGTTTATTTATTCTTCTAAGTTCTGGTCCGCATTCTAAGATTTCATCTTTTATAATTGCATTTCAATTTCAGTTAACAGAGGACTGTGGCAAAGTGGGGTAAAATATCTTCTACCTAAAGCAGGAACATCCTGGATCACAGAAATAAAATTTCTGAAGATTCGTGGGAGGTCAATAGTTTCTACTTCCCACATAGACTCATAGAATCAGAATAGTTAGGGTCGGAAAGGATCTTAAGATCATCTAGTTCCAACCCCCCTGCCATGGGCAGGGACACCACCCACTAAACCATGTCACCCAAGGCTATGTCCAATCTGGCTTTGAACACGGCCAGGGATGGAGCATTCACAACTTCCCTGGGCAACCCATTCCAGTGCCTCACCACCCTCACAGTAAAGAATTTCTTCCTCATATCCAGTCTAAACTTCACCTGTTTAAGTCTGAACCCATTACTCCTTTTCCTATCACTAAAGTCCCTAATGAAGAGTCCCTCCCCAGCTACCCTATAGACCCCCTTCAGATACTGGAATGCTGCTCTGAGGCCTCCACGCAGCCTTCTCTTCTCCAGGCTGAACAGCCCCAACTTACTCATCCTTTCTTCATACAGGAGGTGCTCCAGTCCCCTGATCACCCTCGTGGCCCTCCTCTGGACTTGTTCCAACAGTTCCTTGTCCTTTTTATGTTGAGGACACCGAACTGCATGTTCATTTTTATATCGACCAACACCCCCAAGTCCTTCTCTGGAGGGCTGCTCTCAATCTCTTCTCTGCCCAGCCTGTAGCTGTGCCTGGGATTGCTCCGCCTTGGCTCTAGGACTTTGCACTTGGCATGGTTAAACTTCATCAGGTTGGCATCAGCCCACCTCACAAGTGTGTCAAGGTCCCTCTAGATGGCATTCCTTCCCTCCAGCATATCAACTGAACCACCCAGCTTGGTGTCATCGGCAAACATGCTGATGGCGCACTCAATCCCACTGTCCATGTCACTGACAAAGATGTTGCACAAGACTGGTCCCAACACCGATCCCTGAGGGACACCACTCGTTACTGGTCTCCAGCTGGGCTTTGACCCATTGAGCACAACTCTTTGCGTGAGGCCATCCAGCCAGTTCTTTATCCACTGAGTGGTCCATCTATCAAATTGATGTCTCTCCAATTTAGAGACAAGGATGTCATATGAGACAGTGTCAAACGCTTTGCACAAGTCCAGGTAGATGACATCAACTGCTCTACCCCTGTCCATCAGTTCCGTAGCCGCATCATAGAAGGCCTCCAGATTGTTCAGGCAGGATTTCCCCTTAGTGAAGCCAAGCTGGCTGTCACCAAGCACCTTGTTTTTCATGTGCCTTCCGGGAGAATCATAATTAATTAGAGTCCCTTTAGTATGTCTTCATTATCTCCTTCACAAGTAGGAGAGCGAATGGATTCTTCCACATCTACCTCTGCTTTATTGATATCTACATTCCTTATTACACAACCTAAAATATGAACAAATGTTAATCTGTTTGATCAGGTTACACAAACTTACATCAGGCACGACACATTGCACACTTTATGCATGATATTTCCAAGGCTTTTTCTTGCATGGTATATAGATGATGTATTTTCAAGGTATTCATGGTATTTCCAAGGTTTTCGTGGTTCTGGTCTGCATTGTTTCTTTCCCTCTGTGATTTAGTTGTCAGTCACTCAATTGCTTTTCTACATAATTACCTGTTTAACAGTTAGTTAGTACCCAATGCTACCTATTATTTTTGTGGATTTCACATCTACAAAAACAAATGTTCTAAGTCTGTACAGCTGCCAGTCTGTACAGTTAAATATGCATGCAAGCCTTAGGGAGTCTGCTTTCTCAGACTGTTGTTGCCAAGATATTTACAAATAAGGGAATTAAATTAATCTCTCGTGTGACTCTTTTGAACCAAAAGATTTGACACAGTGTGTTTAAAGACAGTGAGTTTACTGAAAACTCTACAGTCAGGAGTCCACAAAGAGTACACTGATATTTATTTCCATATAATTCCCACAATGTACTTCTCAGCTCTTCAACATTTATGGTTGTTTTCCTCCCTGTTTTGGTTCCATAACTTTCTAAACCAAATGATAGCAATAAATAACACCATCTAGGCATAAACCCGTTAAGCCTTCTGAATTTTTTCCTTGTCCCTTTCTTCTTGCTCTCTGTTCCACTTCTAGTTCCTTTTGGTCTAACCTAGTTAGACAAAATTTTCCACTTTCCAACGTAATTTTCTACAACTGGAAAGACTTCACCACCACTGAAGCATGGTGCCAGCGTCTGTCTTACAAATTTATCCTCATCTTTATGAATCTAATGGATACAATCTGAACAAAAGCTAATCTAAGTTTTGCACTTTGGTACTCCTGAAGTACCAAGAGCTGACAGAAGATGATGAAGAGCATGGCTTTTTGCTTAAGATGTCAGGTCAAGAGACACATTCATTTTGAGCATTACATTCAAGAAAAAGTTGGATCAATTAGAATATGTCCAGAAAGGAACAAGAATAAAGAGACAACTAGAAAATAGTTTAAGAACAAAGATTGGAAAAGCAGAAGCTAGTTTATATTAAAAAAAAAAAAAAAAAAAAAGACTGAGAGACAAATGCAATGTTATGTTAGATTTGCTGAAAAGAGGACAGAGGTAAACTCCATCTTCGAAAGAAAGAACAAGGGAAAAAATAACATTTAGCAAGGATATTTTAGACACCAAGAAAAGCTTGTTAGCAGTACAGATAGAGAAGTATTAGAATAGATTGCCTAGGGAGGAAGTGAAATCTCCACTGATGGATTTATTTAAGAACAAATTAGGCAAACATCTTTCCATAATGATTTAAGTAGAGCTGATCCTACCATGCCCAAGGGATGGCCCCTCAAGGTTCATTCCAGCCCTATTTTTATACTACATTCCTAATTCTTCAACTTGTGCTGAGATGTGTCTGGCACTCCTTCACTTGTCATAACATAGGATTCTTGCTGATCCCAAAGTTCCTCCCCACAAACTTTTACCAGTTCAGAACTCTTCATCACAGGATCTCACAACTCCATAGATTATTTCACAGCATTTTGCAAATATTGAGCTAAACTTGGAATTCAATAAAATCTGTTGTGTTCATCAAGTATGCTGCGAGCCAAGAGTTTGTTCTCCATCCTCTCAGTCTATACTGCAATTACTACAAAATTTCTGTGCTCCAAGGGAGCAGTATGACAATCCATATAGGACAAGCAGTAACTTCTTACGTGCCAATGCACTTGACTTCCTTGACAGCTTACAAGCTGTGGGTGCTGGTTTATACTGTGAGCACCACCCATGTCATAACTGATTAGATAGCAGTGAAAAAGCTGAGAAACCAGAGGCAAAATAAAGGAGGTTGTAGTCAAGTCATCAGTGAAGAAACATTTGGGAGGTCTCACTTACAATAAAGACATTGCTAAAGCCTGTGTTATGGCATAGTGATGCAATAAGAGAACTACTGAATTCTGCTTTCCATTCTCAGGATTGTTTTTTTGTTTCATCCAATGATTCTTATCTGAGGAACAGGCAAAAGTGGAATAACTTTATCACCATGCTACATCATGGAGTTCATGATGTCAGCACACTCTTTTTTCAAGGTTATTTGCACTCCACATCCTGTTTGAACTGAGCTCAAGTAGCAGGACTGAAGGCTTGTATGTGGTCTGTTGCTTAAGGAACTGTGCTGGGACATGAAGAAATGGATATGAATCTTCCCAGAAAACCAAGGCAGACCAACAACTCAACTTCTTGACCACATTTTAATAAATCAATGAAGAGAGCAAGGCACACTGAATTGCTCCATACAGGTGCTCAGCTCAACATTAATGATAAAAGAGAATCTAATTGCTGCAATTCTGAATAACTGAATATGGCCCTGTTTTAGAGCCACATTTATAGTCAGGGGATATGTAATGGAAGGTCCAAAGTCTACCTGTTCTTAGTATGATATTTATGGCAGAACTAAAAACAAAGGTGTTGTAAATGCTAATAAACATGTATGTCTCATTTTGGTCAACTCAGGTACAGCTAGAAGCCCCATGGGTTCATTGCAAAGCACTTAAAAATAATTCTAGAGGAACTAACTCCACCGGTTGTTGTTTGCAACAGCTTTATGGGTGAGTACTTAGAGCTCAGGATCTTTGGGCCTAAGTTATCATAGATGCAGCACAGACCTGGATGCAAATATTATTTATGTTACCCTGACACATTACAATCATTGTCACAGAGAATTTTTGTTGTACATAATGAAGTAATATCTATATGAGGAAGAATTTATTCTGTATCATTCTGTTACTGTCTTCTGTGCAACAGCATATGAGTATTCTCAGCAAAGAATGATCTACTGTAATCGTATAGCCCTTTTCAACATTGATTATTGAAATTAGAATGCTGACCAGTAAGATATAGGTGGTGATTTTTTTAATGATATATTGGTACTCAAAGCTGTATAAATTCCAGTAATTTTGAAAAAAAAACCTAGGTATAAACTGCACTGGGCTGGAGACCACTCATGACAAATCTAAGTATTAATGCATATACTCAGATATAGAATAACTAATACAGTAAATCAGCACAAGGAGAAGAAACTTACTTCTTCTTCCTCCAGTCCAGTTAGGTCCCAAAAGTAACTCAATCTCATCTGCAAACGTTTCCATTGTTCAAGGAACATAGTAGCTTAAAAAACAAAAAAAAACAAAAGAAAAATTATAAATCAGATGCACTAGGGTCTTATTTATATTTGAATATTTGCCATATTCAATAAATTCAATATGCTATTTGAATCCCATTATGCTCAGCTTTTTATAAATAAGCACTAAGAAACAATATAAGACCCAATTTTAAAGAAAGAATACAAGCATATCTTGGAAGCAATAATTACTGTCCTTTTACAAATAACATGCAGAATGATACAATATGAATTGCCCAAAGGTATCAGTAAATTCTTGTCAGAGAATGGAACTGACCCCATATCTGTTGATATCCACTCCAAAAACATCATCTCTCTAAATTTACCATAGTCATTCTATAATTCATGAGTGCAGAGTTAGGTCTAAGTATTAATCTGAACAGAATTTGGTGTTTCAGTGCTTCTAATCAGTGAGAAACATATGAAGAAGGTTGGTGTAGCCTTCTACTGAAATAAATCATTGACATCTATACCTAATCTAAGACTCTCAGTAACATGTAGAAAAAAACTGTTCCTTTGAAATACAGTGGTACAGTTGAATGCTTTTCCCCTGCATAGACGCAGTGATTTTGTTCTAAGGGACTGGCTAGTAGATCAGTCTCCTACTTTTTTCTTTTTCATTCATATGAAGAAAAAATGTTGCACTGTTGTCTCAGAGAATCATAGAATAGTTAGGGTTGGAAAGGAACTTAAGAACTTCTAGTGCCAACCCCCCTGCCATGGGCAGGGGCACCTCCCACTAAACCATGCCACCCAAGGCTATGTCCAGCCTGGACTTGAACACTGCCATGGATGGAGCATTCACAACTTCCCTGGGCAACCCATTCCAGTGCCTCAGCACCCTCACAGTAAAGAATTTCTTCCTCAT
>JAOEHY010017708.1:0-32502 GCA_025447955.1 Psilopsiagon aurifrons
CTGCCATGAAGGATGCATTTTATTAAACTAGGCAGCTGGAAATCGGTTAGTGGAAGAGGTCAAGAAAGGAAGCCACGTTGCCTCTTGGGTATGGAGTGGAAACACTGGGTCAAAGGTAATATATTGGCAAAGGTCCTGAATGTCTCTTTGCGTATCTTAACTTAGGGTTGCCCCAATGCTTTTAAGCAAATTGTTGTCAATAGTATTGATCAGATGTTCTGATCATCTAGTAAGCTTCCTGATGTGTTAAATTTCCTTCTTTCACATAGTGTTAAGTGTGGAAGAAGTATATGTTGCTGCGGAAGTAACTCTCAATGGACGCCACCAAAGTATGACTGCTTGCCATCAATTTTGTGCACATGCCAATTCCCATTAGTTGTTTGGAGTCACTTTAACATTTTCTAGAAGTTCTCTGTACCCCTACTAGAATACTATGTACTTCTAGAGTTTAAATTTGTTTTTACCAGAAGAGATTATGTAAAAAGTTTTATTTTCATCAGACATTAAAAAAGTGTGAATTAAATCTCTGCTTCACTTATAACATGTATTCTTAAAAATGTATAGTCAAACTCAAAAGTGGGCAAAGAAAATATGGAGCCTTTTAAATGTGTGTCGGAAGAAAACCTGGCTTCACTCAAGCTTCTGATTTCTTTCACATAGTTGCTTGATAGTTGTTTTATGAGCATATTCTTACTGTGGAAAATTTTATCAAATTTTTAATCTACTTCAGCTTGTGCTTTGAAGCAGTTGCAGTGTGGAAGGCAGAGTGTGATTTTCAAGACCTCTTCATTTTCATTGGTGTGCATGCATGTACAGTAACAACTTCCAGGTTCCCCATTTTCCATCGCCAGGAGCACAGCAGAGCTGTTACTGCAAACAAGATCAGATGCCATTGCAAGTTTTGTCTAAAGGGTCCTGTGCTATGTCCCACCTAATCAAGAGCTTCTCACTTGTTTCCATAATGGAGAGTAGTGGTAGGGCAGCCTGTGAGCCTTGTTGTTGCCCATAAGATGGTGCCCAAATTTCCCAACAGTCAAAATAATACTATTACAGCAAGAAATGGGTTAATGATTGTGTATCTACAAATGCACAGTAAAGAGGTAGATTAGTAGAGATGAAAAATTTATCGCAAAACTGCTCCAGTAGTATGAAAACCAAAACGATTTCACTGAGCAGTAGTTCTGTTACCATAATCCTAACGGTAAACTCTGTTACAATAATAATAGGAGAAAAACTAATTGCAGCAAGGACAGGACAAATCTATTTTTAATCCTCATTGTCATCTCAACTAAATCCAAACCTATTTGTATTAACCTTTGCTGACAGAGTCACATGATGGACATAATTTCTTGTAATTTACCAGCAGTAGATCTAACCTTTCTTCATCAAATATTCATAAAGGCATGATTCTCAATGATTTTCTGTCTCTTTTCATATTTACAGCTTGTTGTCTTCTTCCTTTTTACTATAATTTGAACACAATTGAAGTCAGAAGGAATTAAAGTTAAGTAAGTGGCTACAGTACCTGAAAGCAAAGAATAACTAATTGAAATTTCTTACAAGATCATGCTATACTCTGATGTGACTGCATTAAGTAGTCCAAATGTCCTTTAGGGGGGAGGTTGTGGGAGTGCGTGGAGAAAACACAGATTAAATGGCATCAGTTCTTGCCACTGACGTAGCTGTTTAAAGTGTATGTGTGCCATGTATCTGCATAAAAACACACGGAATTGAAAGCATGTAGTTTTAGTGGATCCTTGGAAAATGTGTTTGAGTCATGAAAAGAAATTCTGCAGGCTTGACTCCTTAATTAGGTGTAAATAAGAATAACCATTGAATTCAATTCAATTATGCTACTGCAAAACTGATACAAAAGTTGAAGTTAAATCAATTTGATTAAGGCAGTGTAGAACTAGTATGAGACTGGGACTGTACATCTTTTTCCGTCTAAGAAGTTTAAATCTGAACTAGAATTGCATGCTAGCTGTAGAATGACCTCACTTCTCAGAGGATTTTTTAAATGAGGAAGTAAGACTCTTTTAAGGAAATATAAGGTATAATGGCAAATATTCAACAGAAATTCATATACTTAAAATATTGTCTATGACATATTCAGAAATACTTTAGACTGGTATATTTGAATATAAGATGACTAGGTAATTGTTGTTAATATTCTTTGCATCTTGCTGTGAACAGAAACTGTGCCTGTGAGTAGGTCTAATAGATAATTTGGTATCACTGTGCTCATTCTTTCAGAATAGGTTGTGGGTGAGTGGAAATGATAGAAATGATTTAAAATAAGCATAGCTTTAAAATGCAATGCTTTTTAATTCTGCATAAAATTCATAGGCTTTTTTTTTTTTTAATGCAGTACATTTTTAAGTGAGCATAAAAGGCAATGCTTGCTTTGTCTTCATCACTCTGTTGTCCAGTTCTGGGAGCATGCCAACCAGTAACTGAGCTGTTAGGACCTTGCCTCACATTTTTCAGGTATGGCTGTCATTCTTGTTGTGAGCAATCCCTGCCGTCTAATGCGATGAGCTGCTGAGAGCTGTCAGCTTCCATTTTCATCACTGAGAACTGAACGTTCAGCACCTTCTAGCATTAAATCTCTAGAAGATGAGAGATTGCTGCAAATTAATGAAGAAAATGTTCTAAAGATACATTTGTCAGAACTTTTATTTTTGTGGAAGAGTAGAGAGGGTTCTGTTGTGCCATGTTCCTGTATAGCAATGATCAAATTAGGATTAGTGATGAAAATACTTGTTTCTTTCCTCAAAACAGTTGTCGTCTATGAAGGAGTGAATGAAGAGGCATTGTCAGACAGAGCAGTTTCTGAACTTTGAAGGAAGTGTTTTAAAATCATTTCACCACAGAATTACAGTTCTGGGACTTTTGAAGATATGATAAGCACGCATGTACTCTGTATTCCCTTTTGCTTTTTAGTGTGCTTTATTTTCTTGGCCTATGTCATTCTTTGTAGGTTTGGATTCTGATTTGAAAGTGCGTTGCCTTTTATTGCCAAATTAAAAGGCATCATTGAATGGTGAGAAGGAAGGAGTAGTAGGCTGTTGGGATGGAAGCTTGTCCAGTGGGTTAAGCACCATGCTAAGATCAGTTCTAAGTTCATTCAGTTCTTGCACAGTTCAAGCACTGATTTCCCATGCATTGAGAGCACGTTGTTGTGACACCAAAAGGAAAGCGTGAGGTGTTTGGATGAAGCAATGGTGAGGGCATAGAAAGTAGCTAAATACGCACTAAAAGCAAATGAGCTTACAAGTAAATACTATATATTGAGGCAGTGGATATGCTTTAATTACAACATGAACTCTTCATTTTAACTTTGGTATGTTTAAAGTTAGGTGTGGAGCTTTTAAAGATTATCTTAATGGAAACCAAATATAGATAAAAATTCAAGAAAACTGTCTTAGAAATAGAACAAGTTATTAAAAAGGCATAGAGAATTAAGGAAAGCTGTTACTTCATTTCAGCTTTGCAGAGAATTAGAGAAAATAGTGGTGCTTTCCAACCCTAACCATTCTATGATTCTAGCCTTAGTCAAAGAAAAGCACTTTCTATATCTATAGTAATAAAGAAATTAAAGGAAATTATTCCTGATAAATCAAATATAGTGCACTTATTTGTATAGGGATTTAAATAAAACAATTTAGTAGTAATTTGTAAAACTGAATTTCCTTTTGGGTGATAGCTTTAGGCATTACAGATAAAATGTTTATACACTCCATAAGCAGGATAAATGGCATTTTCAGGTCTCTCCTAATATTGTCTGAACTCACAGCTCGATTACCTCTAGACATGTATCCAGCTGAACATTTTAAAGTGAAGACAGCTTTAAAGAGCAGAAAGCTAAAAAGTTAAATTGAACTAACATCCTCTCATTAGTTTTTGATACCATGGTTTATTCTTTAAACTCATAAGACTGCAGCAGCATTACGTTAGGTGAGATGCCCCAGGTCATACTCAAATCTGGGGACAGATTCAAGAATTACACAGAAAGTCCATAAAAGGTTGTATGGGCTCTCTTACCATTATTCAGAATTTCCTTCTTTCTCACAAATAAAAAAAAATAAAAGAAAAAATCCTAAAATAAATCACACAAATTTATTGATTCAGTGTTCCCACAGTTGTGGAATTCTACTTAGAAAATGATGTTAAAAATACCATATTTTTACTATGTCCAACATAAGAGGAAAATCACAGGACTTTTCGTAGATTCATGGCCAATAAACTTAATATCTTCAAAGGGTTTATGAAAGATACAGATAGAACCAAGTCCTCTTCATTGACCAGTACATGGGATGTAATAAAGGGAATCTGAAAAAAAATATTTTTGTATGGAAGAGATGGTTACAACCTAGAGATTTTTCACCACCCCTTTTCTGTACCACCTTATTTTTTGAGGTGCCCCAAGACCGTAAGTTTAATACAATCTGTTGTTGATGCAGTGAAATGTTCTCCAGTGCTCTAATGCAGCTGGTTATTCAAACTTAAGATATAGAAGGAAAGTACACTAGGTTCTCACACATTTCATCCTTTATGTTATTTGTTTATTGTTGTGAACTAATTATGTTTTAATATGTCAAACTGCTCTCATAGGAATAGGTTGGAGGATTCTGCACAGAGAAAACATGCAGAGCTCTTAATTGTTACACTTACTGAAGGCATGGGTTTAGTCTATTGGCATTCTAAAGAGAGTGCTTAAAACTGCTTGGCATGTAGTTACAGGTTATTTTCATGAAAACTTAATTCCTGGTGATTTGTTCCTATTGCTTGGTTTATAGCAGTGAAAACGAGTAAGATGAAAGTAACTATGCCAAAGTTCTACTCTTCTTTAGCTGATTTGAGTCTCGACATAATCTTTGAGTTTAGACCGTCTTTGTATTTAGAGAATTTGTGATTATCAACACAATTGCAATGCTTATGGTCGTTCCAGTAGACAGTAGTGAACACTGTACAGTAATTGAAACTAAGTGCATCAGATGACTCTCAGACACTTTAGCTTGTATTACTGTGCATCTAAAATGCGTGAACACCAAGTTAGCAATCTGCTGTGAAAAACTTGACTGTCCATCAGTCTCTTGGCAAAGGCAAAGGGTTACTGGGACTAATCAAGTTGGTCTTATGGGTAGCTGGTGAGGCCCTGTGGTTTCCCAGGTGACCTTGGTCCTGTAATGTACTGTGAAGGACTGACTTTCTCCATTAGTAGTCTGTTTGTGAGAGCTGGAAAGGTGACCTGTAGTACAGCTCCTTTCCCCTGATTTTTCTGTAATGACATTTTGAACAAGCAAATGATGTCTTTTGATTCAGTGTGACCTTACATGTTTTGGTGATTCCCGGATGCTTTAAGAGAAACAAAGTAAATGAACAATAAACATGCTGTTCACTTATGTTTTCTTGTCTTGAGTTTTCTTCATAAATTTTACCACTATATATGACATTAATTCCATCATTTCATATAAATTCACATATAGGGACATAATTTATGTATTAAATATATGTGTGTGTGTGTACCTCTTGCCCAATCCTCTTTTCATTTAAACCTATGTATGTTAAAAGTTTAGACTTACACTTATTTGTAACAAGTGTAATAGAATGGAGAATATGGATGCTTCTAAAGGTTTTTATTCCCTGCATCAGAGTTTTTCTCTCCATAGTGGTATTGGGTTCAGAGGCTAAGCTGATACTTCTGGGGCTTTGACAGTAGAAGTCTTACATTTTCTTTCATTCTCCTGGAGTATCCATTCCAATTAGAATGTACGATTTTACAGCAAGATGTATGACAAGGAATTTTTAAAGTCTTACTCAAAGTAAGCTCATTAAAGAATGGCTCTGTAGAAGTTTGAGCATCATTGTATTTAGGATTTTTATGTCAGCTGTTTTGACTTCTATCAGAAGTTACTAAATTTTATCCTTTTATCCCTCTGCTAGCTGTGTAACTGCATGGTTTCCAGGCAGGAATATTTTCTTGATTTGAAGATGTCAGAAATGAAGAATATTCTGTTCCGTTAATAGTTTGTCCCAGTGTGTGATTGACTTCACTGTAAAAAAACCCAGACATATTTGAATTTCTTTGGGTTGTTTTTCAAATTCCAGCTTCCTCTGTGAGACAAGAGAGCTCTTTCATACAAGATACTTTCCTTCTATCTTACCAGTTTTAAATCTGATAAGTGAAGCAAATTGAGTTAATTATTATCACCTATTTTCCACCTGTCTACAGAATCTCTTTTCTCTGCCCTCTTTAATATACTTCTAAAAAGCTGGAAGCAAATGTTGTTCCATGTTCCTCTCCATGTTATTCTATGTTATTAGTCTACATAGTGAAAACAGAAGGATTAGGTACTATGCTGGGAATTCATCTTCGGTTGTCCAGGGTAATATCTACATTGTTTTCAGATGCACGTGGCTTGAAGCACAAACTCATCAATTTTCCATCATCTTTCTCCCTGTCATTGCATCTAGTTCTATAACACATTTGGTCCTGATCACTAAGTGGCCTGGCAGGGCTAAATCCTGTCCACTTTTTTTGACCATATCAGTCTCTGTGTTATCTGCAGAAATTGTCAAGTAACAGATCATTGCCATTTACTTTCAGAATACAGATGAAAATGTGATTAATACTGGCCACTGTATTGCTCTCTGGAGGAATCCCTTATGAGGGTCACCATTTAGTAGTCATTCCGCATTGATGTTTATCTTTATTTTACTTGATAGGCATTACTCACCTGTGGTATATGTTCTGTTGACATTCTGTGCTACTTGGGAAAAAAAAATCATTCACTAGCTAGTATAAATCAATTCATCCTATTCTTCCATAGTTTCTTCGAGTAACTGAACTTGTAATCTTGAAGAGTCTGTTCCACAAGATTTATTTTCCAGGAAAAAGCATGCTGATTGGCATGCTTTATACTAATATTATCTGTCAAATGAAATCTGTACCAGCTTTTCTGTTGCCTAATAGTACGGAACATGTCCTATAGATACCTGAATCACTCTATTTCCTTTGTCGTGATACTAGCACTCTTAACAGTCTTTGTAATTTCCAGAATTCAAATAAACATTACTGGGCCACATTATTCTTTAGTCTTTTACAGGTTAAGTGCGCAGCATAGTGCCAGGGTTATATATCTCAAAGAAGGCTGGCTATATGCAGAATGGAGTCTGTTGGTTTTGTGTGCATTCTTGAGCAGGTTTAATAAAAAATGGGTCTAACACTGCTAACAGCTTCCTGGCACAACTCTAGCTGACTTCTACCAAGAGGGTTTTTTACATCAGTAGATGATTATTTAATTACTAAAATTGAGAGATGCATAGAACAACATCCTTTTTTGTTTCTGAGTAAAAAATCAAAAAGACAGACTGGCAAACTAATTTTTTGAGCACTGAAGTTTTCATAATGCAAAGATGTTCTCTTAAATGTATTCCAAGTCTTCTAATTAGAAAGGTTACAAATATTTCTAGAAAATTGGTACCTGATTTAAATTATCAGGCAAATGTAAAGGAACAGTATTTTGCTAATGTTTTATCGGAGGAAAAAGAAAAAAGGAGAAAAAAGTGCATGCAGCAGTCTCTGAGAGCTTGAAAGGAGCCTGTGCTTATGGTGCGATTTCACCAGTGCTTAATTCTGGCAACCCGGACAAGCCAACAGTAAGTAAACTAAGCCTGGTAGAGTCATTAAGATTTGGAAAAGGGCGATTAAATTGGTATCTCTTAGCAGAAAGTAGCTAGGCCAAGCCTGTCATTATTAGGGCATTAAAGTAAACAAAAAGGTGAACGCATACTTTGTATTTTAGGTTAATGTAATAATGATGATATATGAAAAAGTGAAGCAAGCAGGTGGGATACTAGATGTGTTGCATGCTCAGGAAAGCAGTGTTTCTTGTAACAGAGAAAGAGAAGAACTTTCATCAGCAGTTCATTGAAAGGAATGACTAACATAACTCAGCTGGCATGCAATAAACTAGGAAAAATGGAGTCTAAAATAAAACATTCATAGATAAAATAAAACATATGGAAGGCCAAGGCCATCCACTGTTCATAAAGTTTAAATAACTGTTCTTCAGCAGACAGAATGAAGACAAAACAGCAGGTCTCTTGTGAGAGTAATGAAATGGATACTTTTCATTATGTGTATGTCTTTATTTCCCATGAATCTGCACCAAATACAGAGGGGTGTACAATTTACAGTACCCGGCAAGAGAAGATTTCTTTTTCTTGGGCTAAAAAAATGACCCCATTATCCACAGAATTTGAATCTGAAAGTGTGGCAACTAGGTAGGCTACATGGCAGAAATCCCTGAAGAGTGCTGCTGGTTCATTATTGTAGTCCTGCATCACTTAACGCAACACATGGAAAATTCATGCTCATTGTGTAATGAGTTAGAACAAGTCAATATGATATAGGGAGTAGGGACTCAGTGTGACAATAGGTACTAGGGTAGGGATAGAATAACTACCTCAAGTCCTTAAGAAAAGTTAGTTAAACATGTATATGTATATTGAGCACTGATGTGGAGATCATCTCTAAGGACCCTACACAGTGAAGCTTTTAAGCCTATGATGAACTTGACATATATTTAAAAGTTCCAGTAAGCTTAATGAGATTTAAATATGTTACTATGCATTTTACTCAGACCTGATAGAGGTTGAATCTGTTCCTTGATTAACTAATATAAGGTCTTCAGAATTCTGATGTGATGTTTTGAGAGAAATTCTGTGACCAGATGATGTGAGAGTAGCATTGCAAGTTTATCAGCACAGATGAGAGCTTCTTTAACTAACAAAATTCAGGTTTTGTAGCCATTTTATAGTAAAGAATTAATCAAGAAAAAGTAAGTAGATCTTTGAGCATGAATTTGAATTGTGCTTTCCAAATACTAACAAAATAACCCATCTGAACTGCTCTTAAGGCATTGGCACCATATATTTTATTATCATTAGGGCGTTACCTATTTCAGTAACTTCACCCAAGAAGAATTTCAAGAGTAGTTGCATTATCTATTGAAAATCTATTTTTTACTTCTGTCGAGGAAAGATAGTTTTACAAATACCTCTGAATTTTACTCTGAAGGCCATTTCAATCGTCCCTAGATCTTATGATATTATGTTACCTTCTTTTGTTTCAAATTCACAGCATAAGAAAGAGAAAGAATGACATAAATTGGATGTTAGAAGAGTTCTGAAGATAGACATCAGAAGAATTCAAGAGTAAGAAAAGAACTCAGCATTATTTGTTATTTTCCATCCTAAAGTAAAAAAAGAACAAAGCATCAAAAGCATCACTAGTGAGAGGTAGCTCAAAGCCAGAACTATATATCATAGCATATAAAACAAGTGAGTTGGCACCACTAAAAGGTCTAAAGTCTTAGTCTGTGGTTTAAAGTCATTGATATTGCAGTCAGAAAGATCCCTTATGCTGTGGAAAATAATATGAAAATCTATATGCATTTCTTGCAATAGATGTTTTAGGTTTTCCCTACTGGTAGCATTTTGGTACTCACTTGGCTGAATAAGTCTTTCTGGTGCTGGAGGAATTCAAGGCCGCTGATGGAATCTTATGAATCAGGGTCTTGCACTTTTTTTAAACACTCATGGAAGCAATGTCTGTGAAAGTAATGCAGAATCAGATGTTTGTGGTTTATTGTCTGTTTAGATTGACTGCAGTCATATTCTGTGAAGGAAGGTGCATCCCTGTCTAATAACTTTAGATCAATTCAGTCTGTACTGTAATTTTATTTGGCATTAAAAATATCACAGAATTACATTAATTGCAAAATGTGGAGGTATAGTGATGCTGAACTGTAACGCAGAATTTCTTCCCTTAATGCAGTTAAAAATAAGGAATGAATTTATTCACATTGTATTTTGGCAATGGTAATTATTTAAATATTAAAATAGAAAAGGGTTTTTATCACCTATACATAATGTTTTCAGTTACTTGAAAGGGAAAGGATAAATAGGAAAAATTCTGAGGTCTTCTTTGGTAATCAGAAAGAACTCCACTTACAGAAGTAGACAAGCATATTTAGCATATTGTTGCCATATGATTTTTATTTGTGCATATATATATATACACACACACACACATACACATATACATTACACTGTAGCATTTCCTGGGACATCAAGTCTTACTTCTCTGCCAGCACTGGAATTTTTTTACGGTGGTATATTTTTATAGTGATTTGTCCATAAAATATCACTGAATAAAGCAGCAGCCATGGAGAAATTCTGCAGTGATTGAAATGTGACTAGTTACATGAGGCTTTCTTCTTTTATTCCTAAAATTCTTTTTCCTCTCTTTGAGACTCCCAGCCTTTCTTGTATCTGGTTTTCTCATTTCCCTATTATTTGTTCTCTCCTGCTTCTGTCTGACCTCTTGTTGACCTAAAGGAAAGTGTGTTTTAGTCCATAGGATTGCATTGCTCTTATAGTATTAGTTTCAATATGTGTTATAAACATTCTGGTTGCAGGCTACATCCGAAGTGCACAACACAGGGAAGACGGTGTAGTTCTGCAGCACAATAAACCTTTTTTTTTGTTCCCTAAGCCACATAGGAGTTCAAGGCCATATCTATTGCTAGAAAATGTGCTGTACGTTCCTTTTATATAAACGTGTGAGTATATATGAGTCCATGTTTCCAGGGAAAGTTGAATATATGTACTCATGTGTATGCATAACACAAGTTGTAGTGATAAGCAAGATCATAATTTCAGTATGCAAATACAGTTAGTCTTATGGTTGTTCAGCTCTCACAGCCTATCATAGTTTTCTTTTGGCTAGTGAAATGTGCAAATGTGCTGGAATGGACCAAGGCTAATGAGAGCTGCATTTCAGTAACAGTCCCAGAGCAGCTAGACAGTATGGCTCCTGGGACCTCTCTTTTGTGTCCTAAGAAACATCAACAAAGGACCGTATCATGTAAAATCATATGCAGAGTCCTTCTTGCACAGCAATTACTTAAAAAGCCTAAGTTTGTGATTCCATTCTGCTTCCCAGTGCTGCCCCTTTGCTGTCACCCTTGCTTTGGTCCTGATGGAAGCTGTAGGATTTTGAGGATGGGTTGTGTTAGCATCTTGCAGCACTTTGGAAGGAAGCACTTTGGGCTGAAAGGATTACATAGTTTTGATGCTGAAAAGTTATAGCCCATTTCTGCCCAGTTTGATTTAAGAATCAAATGATATGGTTAGTGATAATTGCATTCAGTCATGTTTCTGCTGATTATACTTTCCACATGTAATAGATAGGGGTTTCTCTTACAGCAATTGATTTTTAGTCCTGTGAAAAGTTGTCTTATGGAAAGACACACAAAAAAACACTCAACAAGAAAAATGTTTCACCTTTCTTGCAGAAGTCCAGAGCCTGCAAAGCCTGAAGTTCTTTGGAAAGCAGATTCCTTACTTTAAATGATGGGACATTAAAGGGGAGGGTCCTCATCCTGCAGCATCATCTAAAACCACCCAATGTTTATGTTTCTCCTTGACTATACAACATCCACCTAAAACGACTACAAGAGATAAAGTGAAACAGTACATGATGCTGGAAGCATCATTAACTTTTCACTGGCATTCTTTTGGAAAATACATAATCTTTTGAAAAATGTGCCATATGCATGGCTCAGCCCCAGATCTTCCAGGAGTCTAATACTGGCAAGGGAGAGCATCTGTAGCCCCCTGGGAAGCAGGATGTAGAGATTTCCTTTTCTCTTCTTTGTTGGTTTTTATTTCCATTTCCTTTTCCTTTCTTTTTCTCAGTCATTTAATGCTCTTCTGCACAACAGAGGGGAGCATCTGGCCCCAAGTAAACACCCAATAAAATAAGTGGGGGAAGTTCACAGCTCCCATGGTGCTATTGCGTCTGTCTGTCTGGTTGTGGACTCAACAAGATAACCAGCATCAATTTACATTGTACAGGCTATCTTCACAAGCAGAAGTGCTTGAAACCTTATTTTAATAGAAGCTTAGATTCTGGAGAATACTGTAAAATCTCTCCAAAGGCTCCAAATCAGCAATTGCATCTGTGTTTCTGCAAATGTAGAGGAACAATGCCCCAGCTGATTGTGCGAACAGAATGAAAATACTTACTTTAAAAGTGCATAAAATCAATACTTTAGGGAAAACAAGTCAGCTGTGTTTATACTCAGTGTATAGCAGACATTTTGTTTCTTTGTCTGAAAATATCATAGGAAAGCAAGAATGGTAAGTGAAGTAAAACAGCTGATCATACAGTGCAACAGAGGGGAATGGAACATCAGATTCCTCAGCAAAGGCTTAGAGCATTTTAGGTTCCTTTTGAGAGACTATAAATTGTGTTGAGGTTGATATATTTCTATGTTGTTTGAAGTCAAAGCCAAATATTCCCAGCACAGAGGGAATAACTCACATCCCATTGCTGATCATGAAAAGTATATGACTAAATCTATTCTGTGGTGCTGAAGATTTCCTCCTAAATGCTGCCTTTTTTGGACTGATAGGATTTTTTGCAGGTATTGGTATGAAGGGCTGTGTATATAAATATGTATGAACATGCTTCTCATACTGTCAGGATACATTACTTGTATACATATTTTTCTAAAAACAGGAAACAAAAACATCTGAGAAACAGGGCTGAAAGGGAACAATTTGTAGACCTATAGGTTAAATTGGATTAAACTTCATCTTTCAGCGAATTCTGTGTTATTTATTCAATTTTTCTCTGGGGGGTTTTCCTACATGTAAATGTTATAGAGAGCAGTGATGTTTCTTAATTAAAAAAAATCAAACAGACATGGAATGGAGGCTGCCCCACACAGCCATCCTCTTGTGGGAATAGGAGGTGCAGTGATTTTCTCATGGGCAGTTTCTAGGCCTGTTGGACAAAGGCCACAAAGAAGAGGAAAAGTTCTGTCTGGGGAAGTCAAGTTTGCATCACGCATCTGATGCCAGTGCTGTTCATGGTGGTATTACAGTTGCTGCAGTACCATTTACTAGGTATTGCCCTTTGGTAGGGTGGAGTTGGTGGGCTTGGTGAGGAAGGTCATTGATAATCTCATCAGAAGTATCTTTTGGGTAGATTTCTGTTTATTAATTCATCCCCAGTAAAGGTGAATATATCAGAGAAAGGAGCTTCTTGTGTCCTCTTTTCTCCCATTCTTTTTACCCAGAGCTGGAATGTCTCTGGGGTTTTGGGGCTTTGTCTTACAATCCTCACTCTGTAACTGAAGATGCTGTGCAGCAAATCTCTATCCTTTCCCATGGTTTGTTAGCTTGATAGTTTCGAATGAAGTGTATTTCTACAGATTTTAATTAATATTGAAGCCAAAATAATAATTAAAAAAAAAAAAAGTGTGGTTTTTTTTTTTTTTCTCTACAGTTAAAGCAAAACATTCTTTAAAAATATTTTTTGAGGTTTTCATCTATTTCTACAAGTACATGTGAAACATGCTGGTGCACCACTTGAAAACTCTCATCCGGACTCTGCCAGTGCTTTGGTTGCTGTTATTTCGACATTTGGAAAGTATTAGCAATTTGAGTTTTTCTCTTACCTGATTTACAATTTGAGTAATAATAGTAACTCTGGCATTTTGAAGGTCATGGAACTGTCACTTAAACCTTTCCAGCATCAGCTTCATTGATCCTTCTCCTGCCTCTCCTTGGAACAGCAAAATGCACTCTACAGTGTTAAAAGATGGACTCTGCCATAGATTCACTTTGTAGAAGTACACACAAGGATAACTCTGGCTGTTTCCAGGCTATTCTACTCTATCACCAGTGATGCCTCAGGATATTTTAGCAGCCCCTCATTTCCAGGGAATGGCTGACTTTGGAGGCATAAAGCTCTCGGGTCAGTGACTGTAAACTTTGGTTCTGTAGAAAGAGCCAAATGACACAAGACATTATCAGCTTTTGAAAGAAGAAGACAGGAAAGATCTTCTTACATGCCATCATGTGTATTTTTAATTGCATATTTTGCTGCTGATACATGTTTTTTTCTTGGATTAATATTTAACTGGTATTGCTTCCATCCCTTTGTAAATCATAGAATCTGGTGTTCTGTTTTCAAGCTTCTTATCTAGAAACAAGCTCATCTTATCTCTTCTAAAAATTTAGTCCCAGTCTCATCCCTTACTTGTGGCTGGGCACACTGTAGTTACAGCACATGAAAGAACATCAGCAGTGACTTAATGTAAGTGGGACAGACTCCTTGGGAATACACTGGGGATTGTTCAGAAGAATGAAGCACTCTGCTCTCTTTCCATCTGCCCACTTCATTTCACTGCCTGTTTGGGACAAGTACTTCTAAAATCTTGTTTGCAAAGTCAAATATTGATGTAATTTGTTTTATTCTTAAAAGGCACAATAAACCTGCTTTTAGTTGTGCAGAGTCACACTAGGGACAAAAAAATGGAACAACTGAAAGAGATACTCTCTGACAAGGTCCATAACTTTCTGATTGGTTCATTAAAAAAGCTAAGAATATATTTGGGTTAAGAGTTAGATTGAATACAAAAACTTCAGAAATTCCAGTTTGGCCATGGGAAAAAAAAAAAAAAAAAAGGATTCTGATTCTGTTGGTGATGAAGATAAAGAATTTGCAGCCATATAAAGGAAACATTTTTCACACTGGTACATTTCCATGTATTTACATTTTCTCTGTCCTTTGGGTTTTTTTCAGTAAACTGTATTTAGGGTACAAATTATGGCAGTTAATCATAATGCCAAGTGAAGGATTTATAAATATTGTCTTGAGTATGTTTTGCAGAGTTAAAAAAAAGAGATCAGAAAACATTCCAACCTTGCCTGTGTTACACTGAGTCATTAACTAACCACCATTTTCCAAACTTTGTTGAAACTCCTGAACTTTGGTGAAGTTCCAACTGAAATACTGATTTGTTTATATGTTGTATCCTGTCTCATGTCTTGGATTAGAACTCCAGAAGAAGTATTCCCAGAAGAGCATAGGCATGCTTCTCTCTGATGTAGCTGAGCTGGGCTGGAGTTCTATCCGTGCCAGAGAGGGCATCAGTGACATAATGACTGCTGCACATTTGGCTTCCAATGTAAGAGTTGCCATTTCTTTAACTGTGTTTGATTTCACTGTTCTTTGAGAACAATGTGTCCTTTCTCGCCAGTGGCAAGGAAAGCTGCTTTCACCTCCGTGAAGCCAGCACCTTCTGTTTTGTACATCTCTGCAGTTGTCTCAGCTTTGTGCTGAGCTCAGGAATTTGAATGTGGGTACACTAAAGCTCTAGTGGGATTGCCTGAGATATGACGTATATAATCACCCTTACCATTTGACCCCCGTATTGTTCCATGGAGCAAGGTAGGAGCAATGCAGGCTTCATGTGACCCTTTCCAGTGACTGAAGTCAGAGGTCAGCAGTTCCTCACTGGTTGGTTGGCAGAATGTCGTGTTAATCGCCACTGGTATGTGATGGACACACTAACAAGTAGATCCAGTTCTCAGCAGTCTACCTGATGGTCTTAAACATTAACCAGTGGTTGGAATTCTTCACTTGTTGCCAGCTACTGTGACCAGGCAGGTGCCTGGAGTAGAAGTAAACTTGAAATTAGGCATATTGTTATTTCTGAAATAGCTAATACTGGAATGGATAACCAGCTGGTAAGCAGCTGCTTTTCAGTTTTCTCTCCCCATTCCATTTTATAATGAATTACATTTATCCCTTCCATCTTTTCGTTTCTCAGGAAGAGAAGTGAAAGTTCAGTTCTTCAAATAACAAAGGTGACTTTTTCAATTCTTTTTAGAGACTTTAACTCAATCTTGTCCATTGTCCACATCCAAAAAGGAAGAAGAATATGTATTTACAGTATCAATTTGAATTTTTACCTTAGAGTTTTTCTGTGCTTTACTAAGAAATACAGTTTGATAAAACATATTTGTTCTTTTTGTGGCAACTTTGAAGTTACAGACCATCGCATCTTGTTACTCCACATTGTATTAGCTGACTTAAAATTGCCAATAATATAACCACCATTATAAATGGATAAAACATTTAAATTCAGTATCTCTTGCTAAATTTCACTTTGAGAAACTGTTTTCAGCCTTTTCCATTCCTCCCATAGTTTCTTTCGGATGTTTTTTATTATTACGCTTACTAGCTTATGTCTATTGTGATTGGTTTCTGGAAAAGCGTTTGAAATCTTGGCCTTGTTGAAATCACTGGAAGTTTCATCTTTGACTTAAGTCGAAACAGGTTTTAATTGTGATGCATTCAGCAGCAGAAGTAAATTTGTCATACCTGTCAATGGGATACACTATTAGAAAAAGAAAACTCAAGGTTAACTTATTTGAGTAATTGTATGTAATCTCATATTTTCTCTGTGCTTTGCATGACAGTTCAGATAGCTGAGAACGCACTGGCAACTAAGAATGACATTTTGAAATGGCATAGAATAATCCTAACACTGGAATTACAGTAACTATACATAGTTTACATGATAATTTCCAGGCAGAGGAAAGGTTTGACAACAAAGATGAAAAAATCCAAACCTGCAAACAAAGCTCTATGTACCAGTATTGGTATCTGTGTTCACACAGTAGAGCTGTGTTGGAACAGTAATAAATAAGTCATGTTTGATCAGACCCACTTTTGCAAAGTTGTTGTGAATATTAAGAATGGAAGATGCTGTCTAGAGAAGCTAATTCTGTTATCAAAGCAGCAGGTTAGCAGTATTGTATCATATTAACCAGTGTCAGTATGGATTTTAAGAATGCATTTGTCTTAGTAGGGTGATCTGAACACTGTTCTTACCTGGGATATTGATTTAAAAGATACTGTGAAGTTCTGAACCACAGCTCAGTAACACCTTTAACCTAGCATGAATGGAGGGAGGAAATAACTCCCATGTAAAACATAATTTCGGGAATGATGGAGTAGCATGTATGGGTGGATGCATACTTCTGCAAATGGAGAGCAAATATCCCTTCCTCTCTATGGAAGATGGCAAGCCCCATGTTCCTTGACTTACCTTATGAATGTCCACGTGTTCTGCATCAGTCTTTAAACTGCCAGGGATAGGCAGCTAAATTTGTACCATCTGGGAAACAGGACTGTTCATATCATCTCCTCACTCTTTTGCACCTGTGCAGTCTGAGCCACAAATTAACCTTTATTGATCTGATTTGACTATACCTCTGTGGAGCAAACACTCAAGCACTGCAGTAGAATCCAGGGACTGTAATACACAGTAGCTTGTGTAGGTTCCTTGCCAATAATTCTTATTTGCATTAATCACATTCATCAGCAGAACCTGTGACCACCTCCTGGCTTATGTGCAGTTCTGTTCTTGGCAATGGAACAAAAAAGTGTCTCCTCTGAAAAAAGAGTGTTTTAAGTATATTGATACTTGATACTTACTAGTTGCAAAACTTAACTGTTAGAACAACGACTGTTTTCCAAATCAATGGCTCACACATTACTGTAAAATATATTGATTAAAAACAAAGCATAACGTTAGTCATTTAGTCAGTAGAGTGATGCAATACTGAAATAAATTTATCCTTTGACTTTTGCATTAACCTTTTATTGACTGCTTGCATACTCATAATTAACACACACTTTAGCTAGCTTGGTAAATTTTAGTATTGTGATCAGTGTCCTCTAATGTAGCTGACACCCTGATCATCAAAATGTCAGTGCAGCCCAGGGGACCCTATCCAGGCAGCTGTCTGTCCCAGTGAATGTGCACCTGCCCGTGGTGAAAATAGCCACCTACCAAAGGGAAGCATAATGTATTGTCATACAGGTAGTCATGCAGTCGTACCAATGTTTGTAATGACTTAGGTGAATTTAAATTGATATTTAGCTGTTGGTAAGTATTAATGCTCAAAGTCCATTTGGCAAAAGGGGGCTCAAAAATGTGTGAAGTTTACAGGGGAGCGGTGGTGAGAGTATGCACCACAGTAGTAACTAAACAGACCTTGAGAGTGGGCTTTTTTTAACTGAAACTGGCACATTGTTTTAGCAAGAAAGTAGAGACTATGGAGTTTCATGCATTCTGCATGTCTTTAGACAAATGATCTCTTCTGTACTATATTGGTGAGCGTGTGTTTTTATCAGGGTGTTGGAGGAAAATTGCTCTGAAATATATCATGGTAGTTTTTCTATTCTCCTGCTGCAAACAAGGTATGAAAGTTGCCTCTTGATTTCGATCTGTTCTGTCTGTCAGAGCATGTGTTATTCTCATTCTTCACACGTTTCGTGCACACGTTTAGTGTGAGGTGTCCCTGCCCATGGCAGGGCGGCTGGAACTAGATGATCTTAAGGTCATTTCCAACCCTAACTGTTCTATGATTCTATGATATGATACACACAGATTAGATTTACTTTCTTTTGGAGATTTGGCTTGGTTAACTCAAATATCAGTTTTTAATTGATATATAATATTTTAATTAACTTACAATATTATAAATCTTGGTACTTTCCCACTACCATCATACTTCAGTATTTGCAGTGTTTCCACTGGTTTTGGAGCTTCGTAAGTTCTTTGTTGTCTCGGAAAAAAAGGAATTTCTTTTTAATCTGAGTTATCATTGCTAACTTGTGTTAGCTGTCTTGTCCCAGATACAGAGGAATTTGAAATACTTCTGTGCAGTTATTTAAGTGCCTTTGATTGCTCTGCATCAGTTGAAAATGATGCTGCTATCCTTCTGCAGGATCTTCAGGTCTGTTACTCCGCTACCCATTGTAGGATCAGTTTCTCTGACAGAAATTTATTAAAATCAATAGTAATACATTCATCTGAAAAGAACTGCTTTTGCACCCTGATTCTCTCTCACACACATCTGCTATTAACAACACATTGTTCACTGAGAGGAGAAATGTACCAACTTTTAGCTTCTTCATCATTTCAGATCCCTATCATTACTATTCATGTCTCCTTTCCCTTTCTCTCTCACAAATGGATTGACCAGCTTTTCCCGCATGTTTGGTGTACAGGCATTTGTGTTGCTGTAACTGTGGCAGCCCATGAGCAACTATTCTCAGTTCTGCAGACCACATAACGTGCCTGCAGTGATTTTTTGGCTGAGCTTCTTGATTTGTCATCTGCAGTATTCTCTACATAGTTAATTTATCCACTTTGAGATTGAAATGCTTAAACTGGAATATCTCATACTACCCAGTAAATTGAGTGTATTATTTTGTGCCAAGAGAGAAAATAAAGCAAGATCTTAAAAGCCTCATAGAGTTATGCTGTAATTAGTTTCAGCTTCTCCTGCATATTAATTTTCTCCTGTTCCTCTCTATAATTTGGAAAGTGTTTTCAGAGCATGATGGTACAATCAGTTAAGTACCTCTCAAAACTCATACACTAAACTGCATTTGCTGTAACAACTATTATAAAGCAGCCAGCAAAACAAATCCTCTGTTATTCTGTACAGTGCAGCTTATCAATGCAAACAGTTTAATATTTATGCTAAGAGGATTGTCACAAGTAGCTTCTGTTCCTTTAATTCTTGTTTTAAATAAATAATGAGAACATTTAAACACATTACTCTTCCCAGGGCCCTGAGGTCAGCTAATCTTATTATTTATGAAGTGATGTGCTACATAATAGTACTTAGTGCATGTTAACAGATGCTATTATCAGGGGCTGATGTGGAGAGCTGAAGATATATTGGGAAGTTATGTGTTAATACTGTCCTTGTAGTGTAATGTACGATGGATTGAGTGCCCAGGATGCTGGTGTAGCAATTAACCACACACCAACATGGGTGTAAAGCTGAAGTATGTTTTCTCATGGGGATTACACTGCCATTAATAATTCCCAAGAGAAGAAGACATCTTTCATTTGGAAACAGCCTCTTCCAGAAGGCTGACAGTGTAGACAAGGAAGTTGCATGTGTCAATGTTTCTAGAATTCATTTTGCAGAGATGAAAGACATATATATGTTTAAAACAACTTCAAAATTTATACCAAAATTATATGCTTTGTAGAACAAAAATTTTAAAAATTGTCTTACAAAAGGCAAAAATGCATGTCTACAATTTGCTTGTTTTCTCTTTGAAGAACTACATAGACCTGTAGTATATGCCAAAATTATACTGATGTTCAGCATTTTTCTGTGTCTTGCCCTGTTGCAATCATTAACGAATTAATCAGCAACATGCAAATTGTTTAAGAGGAGCTGAAAAGAGAGGAGCGGAAATCCTCCTTGAACTGTGACAGTTTTGTTGATGGAGTGTGTTGTATTGTAGCGTAATCTTAAGAGATTACAAAACTTTCCTCTGCAGGTTGCAGTTCAGTTGAATAGACTTCAGTAGTATTGATGAATAATCCATTTAATAAAAAACACTATAATTTAAACATCTTCTCTGGGGACTACCATACACTAACCTCTTAATTTAATTTTATTGAAGTTTTGCCCACCTATTCATCATTGGCAGTTGTTATTAACCGCCATTTCCATTTATCTTTATAGAATTTTCTCGTTTTATATTGCCTTTTTCAGAGCTAAGCAGGTTGATACACTTGTAAATCTCCAGAATCTACAAAGCTAGTCCAGCTTCTGTAATATTGTTTAATCTATCCCGCCTGACCTTAATGCAGTAAATTCAGTTTAATCTTTCTCAATAATCTAGTAATACATTGGAAACTGGCAAACATTTAAATCTGATAATGGTTTAATCATATACTTTAAATAACAGCTGAGATAATGAAAAAATAATTCACCGTATAAAGGTACACTAACTGAGTTTTCTCTGTGATTGGCTTTTTGAGAAATCCCTATAGCAAATACAAAGCCTACAACAGAAATCCATTGGAAATGAGCAATCCATTTGGTCAGAAGATGTGGTATTTCTTTTTTATTATCATCTTTCTTTTTGAATTAATGCACGAATGTATCCTTGCTGAGTATTCAGTTTCTTTATGCAATTTTACTTAAGTAGTTCATCTGTTTACCTTTCATTTCAGATGCCAGTCAGAAGCAGCCGAGAGCTTGCCAGAAGACCAGAAACCAGAATGCCATCCCTTGTGGACAGATGATGAATGTAATATGTCTCTGCCGTATGATCTTGAAGAAGTAATTGCTGATCTACAAAATCTTGTTCAGTGGGTAGAATAACAAGTGACCTTCTAGCCTAGAATTGTTGATGCTCATCATTTGCATTTTATCATAAGTCTTTTTAGCCTTATAATTCCTTGACCATGCCATATGTGTCAACTCAGAGTTTGCCAGTCTTCCCACAGTACCTTAGGTACTCTCTCATAATAAAGAAGACCAGGCCCCAGATCTGCAGAAATGGGCGGCTTTTAAGACCTGATGTCCAGAACACCAGCCTCAATTCTCTCCTCCATTCTTAATTCCCATTGACCCTACAGCCCATGGATATCCATGTTTACACAGGCTCCGTTGGGATCTAAATTTCAGCTTCCATGTTTGCCTAGAGCTGCCTCTGGCTTGGCAGATTTGAGCAACAAAAGGTATAGCTCACACCTGTGACAAAGCAGAATCCATGACCTTGGTGTCCTAGGAAGAGGCCAGCTTGGAGTGAGCCTCCTGGATAGCTTCAGAATAGATCTGTGTCTTCTTCATCCACTAACACAAACAGCTGCATAAGGTAGTGGATAAGGCCCTTCATGCGATGGCTCCTCATTAGAGTATGTTTTCAGATGAGGAACTCCGGAGGAGCATCTTGACATAGATCCCAAGACTTTCTTGCTGCTTTTCATTATGGCAGTTGAGCAGTGCTGGGAGAGATTTCTGATGTGAATCTCCACCTCCTGGGCTCTCTGGAGCTCTGATTTTGGTTCCTGAGCATTATTTGTTTCTACATGTTGTGAGTCCTATTCTGAGTCCAGGTTTCCCAGAGTACTGTCTGAAGAGCTGATGGACCCAAGTAAGGGTTTCCATTTGGTGTCAGGTCTCCTGACAGCAGATTTAGAGCAATATTGGACATTGTGACACCTGTGTTGATCTAGTGAGATGTATGAGAACAAAGCAAGAAAGACGTTTAGAAATGGAGCCGTTTGTGATCTGTTTTGTAGAAACATGCTATAAAAACAACAGTTTTGTGCTGGACGATACAGGGCACTCCTGAATGAGAGAGATTTTTCATTCAACTAAGTTGCTATTTTAACCTGAGCTGCTGTACGCCTTCTCTTTTGCCATAAAAAGCAAAAGAAAATCAAATTATGGTGAAACAGCACTGCCTGTATTATCACTATAAAAGAAAGCAGAAAGACTCAGAGCTTGACATTGCCACAAAGAAATGAATATGCCTCATGTGTACATCTTCCTTTTAAAATCACCATTGAGGCCAGGCTTACCCAGAGCAAAGTGCTCTGTGCGGGGCTTCTGCTGCCGAAAATTGTACTTTTGACAGCATAGCATATGCCAGACCTCCCAGCTGTGCCAGCAAAAATTCAGTTTTAGTGGGATAAAACTGTGTCCACACCTACCAGCTTTTGCCAGGACAATTGCGTCAAGTAAAGATTGTACCTATTGTACCTCTTAACACCTTTGATGTGGTTGTGCCAGCAAAAGTATGA
Source organism: Psilopsiagon aurifrons (assembly GCA_025447955.1). Classification (NCBI taxonomy): domain Eukaryota; kingdom Metazoa; phylum Chordata; class Aves; order Psittaciformes; family Psittacidae; genus Psilopsiagon; species Psilopsiagon aurifrons. The sequence continues at coordinate 22,512 of JAOEHY010017708.1, forward strand.
AGACCTTCATTGAGTATTTTCATTGTAGTCTATACTTCTGCAGAAACTGTTAGCCACCCTTTAGAATGTAAAGACTCTCTGAAGAATAAAGTATTATTTAAAGTGGGTTTGAAAATATTATAACCTTTATCTATGTATCTATCTATTGTCTTTTGTGCCACAGATTTCTTAACATTTAAAAATCCTATGTTATGGGCATGGCTTTTTATTTCCTGCAATATCTAAAGCCGGCTTTACCAGTGGGCAGATAGCATATGTTTGGATTAATGCCACACTAAATACTGCTTGCTTTGGAGGTCACTTACAGAAAAGCTAGCTGAAGATGTGGGAATTCTGCTTTTGAAAAGGCAGTTCTCACAAAAACAGATATTACTTTGGAAATGAGCAAGATGAATTCAAATAAGCTAATGATGTAGCACTGTTAACATAGCATTTGAGGGGATTGTTTGTATATGCTATTACTTTGTGATTATTTTGTGTTTAATTAAGCCCTGCTAGAAATCATGGTGATCACAGTATTGAAATGAATCTGACAGCCATTAAGGGCAGAGAAGGCACATCAGTGCTGTAGTTTGTAGCTGAAGTAGAGGCATAGTTATTAAAAATGATCAGCAAATAATAATGTCCAGCAGTAGTGAAGAAAAAAAACCTCAAACAAAACACTGGGGTTTTTCTTGTATTAAGAGGCTCTTGGCAGCAATAATAGGATTTTTAAAAATACATGATTCTAGATCTTTTCTGAGCTGAAGATTTACGCTAGTGAATTACCTGAACTAGTACTAGCTTCAGTGCAGTCGGATAGCACTCATTTAAGCCACGGATGGTGATGACAGAAAAATGAACACCTTTGGAATGGATAAGACCTAAGATCCACTGGCAAAATACCAATAGTCAAGTAGTTAAAGAGGATTAATGCTCTGTGTTTCATTCCAGTCTCACATCATCTAAATCAAGAGTAACTTGACTGAATTCAGTTGAAATACAGAAGTATAAGAAGATTTCATATCTCCAAAGCCCACAGGATTTGACATGAGTAAGGCTGATGGAACTGTTTGAAGCATGTAGTAATGCCAAAGGGTACCCCAAAACAAGAACATGCTTAAAATTTATTATCCATAAAAAACCTGAGAGATCAAGTGTAAATTGCTTCTGTGTTTGGACTGCATACCAGAAGCAGACAAATACTTCAATGTTTTCTCTACTTTGTTCAAATAGTTATAATTTAGCTCATGTTGCAATGACACTTTGGCAATCCATTTGTATTCCAGCATTAGAAAACCCATTTCTATTTTGGATGAGTTGAAAGGCACAGCCTCTAATGAATGCCCTGTATATAGCAGCTGTTCGCCAAGCCTGGGTGCTCTAGAAAGCATGCTGCCAAGGTCAGTTTTTTCAGGGAAGAGGTGACAGCATCAATTAGTCTCTAACATTAGATTCAGTGATTCTTTTTAAATAGTGAAGTTCATGACTTTGCTTGCATTTACTTTTCATCAGCCATGAAAGAATTAAGGTAAAATAGTTCACTTCCACGTGTGAGTCGGGTTAAATGGATTGCAGAAGATACAGATCTGTTTGCCTGTCTGCACTTGCCTTTAGACAATATTCATCAATTTTACAAAAGCTACTGACTAAACATGGAACCAATACAAATGAAGTGCTTGAGGCAGGGGCTTTCTTTTAAAAATCTGGTACAGTGTAGGTTTTACACTGATAGAAGGGAAATGTTGCCAGAAAATGAAAACCTTTTATTGTTTCTGTAATTTGGGGATGAAAGGTAAAGATTGTTTTTAACTGTTTGATAGAAAACTACTGTGTTATGCACTGTAGTTAAAAATGTTTTTATAATGCTTTATTCATATCTTCATATATGAAAATATTGTATCCTGTAGGTCCTTTCTTCTCTTTGGAAGGTTATGTAAATAAAAAATAGTAAACTCAGTACAGTAGATTTTAAGGCATCATACTTTGGGCTTTACAGCAGATTCTGATTATCTAATGTGTAAATAAGAATGACATGCGTAATCATCAGCTGGAAACTGTCCAGGATGGGTAACATGCAACATAATAAAGACCCAAATCAGTTGCCTTATTGTTATCCAGGTATGGTTTTAGTTTCACTGGAAATGATGCAAGATGCACTTTGAAATCATGCTGGACTTCTTTACACAGGGGGACTGATTCAGGGATTCCAGTGCCATAATGGGGAAAATAAGGAATTAAAAGAATACTAAAATCCATCATGAAAGATAAAATATCATAGTGTGTTATGGGTGAACATTGCTCTTTTCTCTATTATTGTACTGTTGTTCCCATTAGTCCTGTGTCATGCAGTGGGATATGGATTAATGCAGCAGAGATTAAACTATCCCATGAGCTGATGTCTAAGCTGAGATGAGAGGAGGGGAAGAGAGATGAGATGGGATGCACATGAGAAGCAAGGGTTGTGCTTTCTCAAGGCCACTTTATTTACTGAACTCATATGGGAGTTATTGAGCACTAACTTGTACAGTGCAGGTCAGGATCTCTCCTGTAATAGTTACCAGCTGGTGCAAAATAAGTGTTGACTCCTTAACCCCCAGTTCATGTTCCCAACAGCTGGTCCTCAGCTAGGACCACTCTCCTCTTGCACCAAGGTTGCAGAGTTAGAGAGTGGTTGTTCCACTGTAGCAACAGGTATGAGAAACCCTGAACCCCAGATTCAGCCTACACATCTGTCCTACGACACCTCCTTGGACAGAGTATCTCTACTGAAAATTTCTTTCCCATTTGAGATTCAAGTCATTGCAGCTTGTCTTCTGACCTATCCCACCAGAACAGTGAGCTGTTATGGAGAAGGGTCAAACAGACCGCTGTTTACAGTGAAGTTCCATGTCCAAATATGACAACTACTGCATTAATCTAGCATTAAAAGGTGGTAGCTTTTAGGTAGTGATGAAATACTCAGGCAAAACCACCAACATTCAATGTTTCTGAGGACTTCCAACCTGCCCAATTCTGGCCATCACCTCACCCCACCTTTAAGGGCAGAGACAATCCGGAATAGAAGCACTGTTCTTTTTCCAGTCCAAACTGAGGCTCATCACCTTCAGCATGGCTGGGCTTGCATCTTAATTTGCATTCATGTGTCCTCTTCACCTTAGCCTAGGGGCATTCACAGTACAAGAGAAGAGGATTTATACAATTGCAGAAACACTGTGCTAAGTAAGACTGCAGAACTGGCTGAATAATGTGTCAAATAAAAGACAACAAATAACTGATAAAATTATTACATTACAACGTTTATGTTTGGGTGTGAGCACTTCACACATGACATGAAAACTATGGTTTATCTTGTTGCTTTGGTGATAGCATAATTCACACGATAGAAAAGGATATACTATGCTATGGTTTACAACCTCTAATACTCCACTGTTTTTACAGTGCCTTCTCCATGCTGAATCAGGATTTGGTTACAAAAGTTGTTCTCCTCCCCCTCTATATTGTCAGATACTTGTTTTCATGCCAACACATCTTGGTCTGATTAGTCCCCTTGATTAGAGGCTAAAGTAAAAAGTCAGGTGTATAGGATTCCCATTATCCTTTATTTCATTGCTTCTAAGAACAGGTCAGATAGAGTTATTTCAGTGAAAATCTGAACAATCAACTTCTGTTTACCATTAACCTTCAGTTTTCGTTTCTTAAAATCAAATCAGGGCTTGGTAGGCAGTTATTTTCATACATGTCCCTTGATCAGTGGAACAATCTGTCAAAAGCCATTAAAGCCTTTATTAGGTTGAATTGCATTCAAAGCTAAATTAAAGGGCTGTGATGATTGTTTCTAATATAGTATACACTGATTTCTCTCTCTGAGTAGTAACATAGCTTTGAAACTAAGCATGTATGACTAGGGCTTTTTGCTATCCAGTATGTCCTGAGAAGCTTGGTTTCTTGTGAAAGATGAATGTCTACATAAAAAAGGAAAAAAATTAATGCAGCAAAATCACCTCTATATTCTCCAAAGCTTTTCCTCCATTTCTTCCTGTTTCAGTGTATCCATCATGGTGTAACATATATGGAGTGGGAAGAGATTTCCTAAGGTGCTTCACTTAAAAGCTTCACTGAAAAATTTGACATCTAATTGTAATATTTTCAAGTGTCTTTTTATCATAAGGTCTCAGAACCCTTTACACAGAGAAACTGAGGCAGAGGTCAAAAGTGCAGCTGTGTTCTGACTGCTATCGCTGGAACTGAGCATACGTAATCCCTCCATCACTGGCATGTCTCGATTACTTCCAGTTAATCAGCTCAGTTTACACACTAGAACTTTTTTTCTCCAAAGATGTACCTGAAAGTGGAGCTGGAATCTGTCCTCCTCGTGTCATATTTAACATACATTTAATTACATAACATACAGTAATAAATCATGTAATAGAGATCTTTCAAGCCTCAGATGTCTGATTAAACTTTCCACTGAATTTTTTTTTTATGTTCAAAGTCCCTGAGCAATTTAATGGGAAAGGTGGGTTCTACTGGAACTAATAAGTTGTTTCATGAAGAATTTGCAGATATGCAGTATATAATACAATGCACACTCTTTTAGGTCTGTTTTAATTATATCCACTGCACACCTCACAAGTTGGTATAACTGCTGTACTCGAAAACTCTTAAGAAAATACCCTGTGGGTATTTGGGTGCTATTTATCAAGGTGAAGATGCATTGCTGGAGCAAACTGGAATGCCTGTTATGCACCTGTTAGCACTTTTGTCTGGTACCTATTTGGTAATCTGGTAGTACTTTACTGAGAGCAGTGCTTTTCTAGTTGTTTTGATGAACATCCTAATAATTTATTACCCAAACATTATCAAAGCATTCCTCAATTCTTTCACTGCTGTTCTTTCTTTTCTATCCACTGGTGCCCTTTTCTTCCCTTTTGTCTCACTATTGATAGTAATTTTATTAGCAAGTTGTGTACTTTATTAGACTGACATGACCTTAAAGTGAGAAAACTTAAAAATTACATATCAGATAGCATTCCCTCAAATACATTTATTTTTAAAACAATTTAAAAGATATTTTTGCTCCTTGCTGATTTGATACTGCTACATGTGATTTTTATTAAAGACTGTTCGTATAAAACTGTGAGATATGCAGTGATACTTAAGTTTGTGTTATGTATTTTCTAACTTCTATTTATAAAATAAATTATTTGAAGGATCTGTTTGACTGTCATTTGTCCTCCAGAAGGTGTTAGGACTTGTCTTCAATACCTTGTTGTTGCAGTGCATGGAAGAAGAGTGTTACTCCTCACACCATCTAACTTTAGGTGCCTACATGAAAAAACTCATTTCTGTCAGCTTCCTCTATGCTGAAGAGTGAGAAGTAAGCTTTTTCAAAGCAGCAAACTTAAAGATGCTCTGAATCTACTATTCAGTAGAGAATCTCTCTCTCTGAACTGTATTACAAGTCAAAGGTTGCATAGTTATCTGCTTACACTGACAATTTAAAACAGATTTAAAAAGATAATGGGGAATTTGTTGTTATTCTTTAAATTAAGAGAATTAAATTGTTGTTATGTCACATATTTTCTAGTAAGGAAGGTGATTAATTTCTGTTACTTTGGTAAGACTCATACCATACATGGACAAGACTGACTTCTCACCCCTGCAGTAGTGTTTCTTTCAGCAAAAATTTACAACTCTGCTACTGGGTTTAGAAGATACTCTTGTGACTGTGCAACCTCACATTTCCCATATTTGGTACAATCTCTTACATTATGTGAGTAGTAAGAACTTTCTGCCTACCAGCACTGCACCAACTTATTTGAGTGTTTAAAGTGTTTTTTTCAGTCTTATTTGCAGTAGAGTTTGCAGTTTAAAACATACGTAGTCGGGTTAAACAAAGCAATGTCAAGGAAATATGGTTTGTACTTAGGGTAAAAGGTGATGAAGTTTGTGATGTCAGTGATTTTGGGGGAGCAATCTCAGAGTTTTATCTCCAACTTACAGCAGTTTGTGGAGGGTTCTACTGTGTCAAAGGAATAGTTGTCATAAGTTGTCTCCGTCTTGGGGCTGTGAATAGCCTGAAATCCAAGCTACTCCAGATTCAGGTCACAGAGCAAGGCAAGGACCAATATTGCAAATTTCCTTTGATACTCTAAAGAATGCCATTGCAGAGTACAGCAGAACGATTTGATATGCACATGCCCGTGTGACTGAGATGCACTGCAGTGTTCTGTATTACTTGGAGCTCCCATTATGCCAAGGCTGTGTGCCCAGTTGTTCTGCATTACTAGATTCCAGCCAAGAGGTGACGAAAGCGTGAATAAGAGGCCAGGTCATTCCTTGCCAGGATAGGATGGAGACTGAGCCAAAAGCAGTTGACAGCATTATTCACAGATACCCCAGCTTAGAGTCAGCAAGGCATCCAAGAGGTAAGAAATTTGATTTCTTAGCCTAGAATATTTTTTCCTTGACTTTAGAAAAGTTTTAATTAATTAACCCAGAAGTCAGTATGCAGACAACTGGATACTGACAGCCCATTTGTGAAACCAGTATTATTCCAAAACATGTATCTAGAAGGACCAAGATGAGCATCTCTGGAATTTAGAGTCCCTTAAGGTGTTCCTTTTTTAATGTTTCTCTTAGAACCAAAGATTCCCTAGATTTCTCTCCTCCTTTCATCTAAATAGGTAAAACACATGGCATTAGTGACCTTTCAAAAAAAGATGTAGCCATCAGGGGAATCCCTCCTTTTCTGGGGGGATGCAAGCGCAAGAGATGTCACTGCCCTCATGAGTAGGCATCTTGTGGGGGTATTAAGGCACTCTTCCAGTCTCTGCACTCAAGAACAGCTTGTCTTAAATGAGGCAGACACTAATCAGGATTTGTTGCTTGTTGAATTTTGAGTTTTACCCTAAATATATTCTTTCTGTGGAAAATTTGTCATGAGAACCTAAATTCTCTTTGAGGAGTGGGACTTGTAGTTGTCTTTTTATCATTAAGAGTCTAGCGCTCTGTTATGTACAGTTATTACCCACAAATAAGAGTTTCACAAAGGTTATACGTCCTACTATAGCTAAAAAATATTCTCCTTTTCTTTCAGTGATAAGACTTTGTTTCTGAACTAAAAGATCTCAAGTTATATTGCTGAAGTTGCAGGAGTGCAATTTATCTGCCAGACAGTGTCTTTATTTTGCAGTCAGAGGGTCATGACTACAAGTGGTTTTTACCAAACATTTTCTGAAGTGTTGGGGTTTTTATTCCAAGATATTCAAAGAACCATCATCTCAAAACAGAACCACATCGAGTTTGTGGATAGGTAAAAAGAAGTCAATATTTGCTTTTGCAGTGAGTGAAGAGTACAATTTTAGTTTGCAAGTGAATTTTATCTACTAAAGATAGCATACATGCAAGTTTTTATCTATATGATATCCTCTTTGCACAATTCTATTTCATTTCAGCAGGTAAGTGTGAAACTTGTTACATAAGTATCACTAAGATACACTTCATAAATTAGGCTTCTGTTACTGTCCTATCCCTCGTTGCACTGTAATTATTAGGGTGAAAATAAAAACCACTCTTATAAGCCTTCATATTTTCTGTTTACAAGGATTTTACTAGCATCTAATAAATTTAATGACCTCAAATAACAAGAAGAAATAAAATCCTACTTAGCAAATTTGTAGCTTTTCAAGGTATCTTGTGGCTTTATGACATTTCAAACTGTAGGAATGTAAAACCAGTTTAAGGAGCTCTTGCTGGGTTCAACTAGCTGCAGAAACTGTTATTTTTGTTTCTCCTTTATTGCTTCACCTCTGGGGCCTAACTCTGGGCTACCTGATAAAGCAGTCATTCAGGAACTTTAAAATATACAAGCTTTGGCTTGATAGAACAAGGTCTTGTATTAAACATACATTTAGAAACATAATTTCAAATCTGGAAATATATTGTGGCTCAATCTAAATATTGAACAACTCACTGTTTCTTTCTTTGCTTTGCTGATATCATTAGGTCTATTTTTCTTTTACCAAATGATAGAAGAAAAATCAATGAATTGCAAAGCTTGTTGGGCATCAGCACTTTCATTAGAGTCAGGGCCACAATTAACTAAGTTATGATATTCCCATTTTTAAAGGTTGCAAACACTTGTATTATGCAGCTTCTGGTATTCTTAGAGGGACAGAATCAAACACATATGAAGCAAGCTGAGAACAGAGCAGTCTTTTTAAAAAAATTATATTTTAGTCACTTGAATATTTAGTACATGCCAGTATGAGAAATATATATCATGTGGAATTTTCTTTCCAATGCTGAGTTTCAAACAAAGCATATATTCAAAGTAACACTTCTCAGGATTGTTTTTGTCTGCATACCTTTATGTTCACTGGTTTCAACCACCTGTTGGGCATTCTGATCTCAGCTGCCTATTTCAATGTGCGTTTGGCACTTGCCTGAATGGTACAGAACAGGATGCAAAGGGGTCTCTAAGGATGCCTCCCTTCTAGACAACATAGCCTGAGCTCTCTCATCTTGGATAGAGAATGCTCAGAGGTCCACAGTTCAAACACACATGTTCCTAGCTAATGGGGTCAGAACATCTTCTTCCAGTAATGGATTGATTCTCTCTTGGGTAAAATGCCTCTAAGAGAAATTGAGAGGGGACCCATCCTTAAATAAGATTTGGTGCAGCTCAGGAGAATGACAATTACATCTTTTACTAACACTGTTCCAGAGGCAAAGTCATGCTTTGTAGGAAACAGAATGATGGAGTACTCAGGGAGCTGTTTCAGCATAGTGACTAGTCGATAGGTCCATGCTACTGAAAAGTTTTGTGATAGAGAAAATTAAGCTCACGTGTCTTTTCTAATGGAGCCACTGAGAAGTGTCCCTGTATGGATCACCTTGGTAAAGGGAGAGTTATTTTCTTCTTGTGCTAAGCACAGCTGGTGGTGGCAACAGGTATTTTTATCCACCAAGTGAAAAGCATGAGACACCCCTGGGGTTAAAGCACAGGGAAGCAGCTGAGGTGTACATTTAAATAGGTGCTCAAAAGGGGTTGCCAAAATCAAGTTAGTAGAATTCACATCTGAGCAGTCTTTTGCTGTGCCTTAGCATATCCTGTGACATAAGCCTCAGCGGAGGGGCTGGGGTAGAGCTGGGCACTGGTGGTTATAGCAGAGGCAGCACAGGGAGAGCACCTTTGCAGGGCAGTAGACCTCAGTGATGGGGGTGGGAGATTCCACCAGCCAGAGAGCATGAGAGCCACCACTGAGTTCATGTATATCTGAACAAAAGCAGGGTTAGTCTGCTTGCCCCTCTGAAGATACTGATACTCAGAAAGTCTGAGGCACCCTGGAATTTTCACCCATTCCTCTTGAATTCAGATCCTGATTTCCACGTGGGTCAGTGACTGAAATAAATTGGAGATGTGGGCAGTAGCTGAGACCTTGCCTGGTTTTGACCACTTAATTCTCAATTTTGTAATTCCACAGCCTTCTGCATGTGCCAGTTTTCCATGCAAGATATAACAGTAGGATCTGAGGGCATTGCTCTTAGCCTAACTGACGTCAGTTATCCATTTTGGATACCCAGAACTCTTGCGTGATACTCCTGACCCAGACTCCTGCATTAGCACTAGTTTATCAGACAATCAACTTGCACAGTGTCACCACAGCCCCATCAGCAAGGTGGCTACAGCCCTCTCTCTCTCACCTTCCTCCAGTCACCCAGTATAGGAGACGGTACCTACTCTCTGTGGCACCTTCTGACTTCAGTTATAGTGGTGTCCTTTCAACCCCTAACTATTTTATGATTCTATGATTTGGCACAACATGACTCTAACTGCAGATAATAACAACTCCCACTAAACCATGCCACCCAAGGCTATGTCCAACCCAGCCTTGAACACTGTCAGCAATGGAGCATTCACAACTTCGCTGGGCAACCCATTCCAGTGCCTCATCACCCTTACAGTAAAGAATCTCTTCCTCATATCCAATCTAAACTTCCCCTG